>VZTM01010304.1:134509-202325 GCA_013400555.1 Jacana jacana | reverse complement strand
ACTTAGTGTCATCTGCAGACTTACTGATGGTGCTCTCTACATCCTTGTTGAGATCATCAGTAAAGATATTAAACAGAAATGGCCCTAACGCTGAGCCCTGAGGAACACCACTTGTGACTGGCCACCAGCTGGATTGAACTCCATTGAGCACCAGTCTTTGGGACCAAACATGGTCATGCCAAACAGGAAAAAAAGAAACCAAAAACCCATGGCTTTTTTACATTTCCTGTGAAGGGCAGATGGTAGCAGGGAGGATGATAATTTTGGCATGTGAAAAGTGGTGTTTTGAAAGAAAAAAAAAATCCTTTTAAAACAGCAATGCAAATGAGGAACATCTCATGGAAAAGTCATTCCCCAAACTTGTCTTTTGACAGTGATGAGATGGGTTTGCAGAGGAAGTTTTCCATTTGCCCATTCTCCTCTGTCCCAAAACTCGCAGTAAAATGCAACCTTATTTCACAAGGCTTTTTAGCAGATGTATATATGCCAATGGGACAGATTTAGGCCAGTGTTTCTTTGGTCCAGCTCAAAAGGACAGCAAAATGCTTGATAAATATTTAATTATTATACTTTCTAAGAGAAAGGCCTTTTCATTCCTATCAGAAATACAAAGAAAATTAAGTTCAGATAAAAACCACCACGTATCCAAAATGTCAGATACATCAGTGGCAACTTCAGAGCTGAAATTTTTAATTTAACCCCCATTTTGTATTCCAAAGACCAACCCACAGAGGATTGGGTTTTACACCCATCTCGGGTGTAAAAACCCAGAGGGGTTATAGTTGTGTGGCAGTTCCCAGTACCCCCTAAATACTGCCCTTTTGGGGTTTTGTGGAACAAGGAGGTGTTTCCATCCTGGATTACCAAGGATGTGTTGCCCAGAAAGCCACACAATTCAATGTGAAATAAGGTCTTTCCTGCCTTTCTTATACACAACTCATCACACCCAGATTTTAATATTTGTGTTCTGGTTTCAGACCTACTCTGCCAACGTATTGTATAAGCAGCACCTTGAACTTCATTCTGTCGAGCAAATTTCTTGGAAAAACTCAGATTGTGGTGCCAGTTTTCATTGGTGGGGTAGCTGGAACCACTGACAGATGGCTGTAAACCTCGGTTTTAAGGAAATACTGATTATTGCATACACTTAAGCATGAGAATCATTCATGCTGTATATTCAGCAAAGTATTTATGGCTACGCTTTCCTTTAAGCACATGCTTAAATTCAATTAACTTCATTTTAATCACGGGCTTAAGTGCTTTGCTCTCTCAGGGTAATAAGACCATTGGCATTTCATTTAGCTGGCTGAGCTTGTTTTTAAGTAAATCTCCTACTCTCGAGCACAAACTGACAAACATGCAAATAGGAGTTACCCTTTTTGCCTAAAGACAGAAAATGATAAACCGAGTCGTTTTCCAGTCCATGAGGGGAAGCACCGAGGCACGGAAGAGATTTCCATTTCCCTGATACTATCGTATTAATTGTCTGGTAGGGAAACACTGCCTTGCAAGAAGACACTGTGCCATCTTTGATCTCCTCCTGTACATGAGCGCGAAGAGAGACGTAAGAGTCGTTTTCCATTGAAAGGAGGAACGTTTCCTTGCTTGCTTGCTAGACAAAAGCAAATGTCTTTGAGACGTTACGGGCTGCAGCTCCACTTGAGATAAATTGGCACGTCTGTCTCATTCCAGGGGAGTTACACTGATTTTGCACCTCGGCGTACATCTCGGAGACTTTCCACGTCATGTATAAACTTGAATAGAGAGATTCTGTATCATGAGGTGAGCTCATAATATGCAAGTGTTTCACAGACATAAAACTACGAGGTCTGGGAATGCTTGACGGTAGCTAGTAAATACAGTATGGTCTGGTCATTAAGTGAGACCAGTCGTTTATAAGAAGAATAAACCAGTTGGTAGGCAGAGCCAAAAAGCAGTTTCCCCTGCCATGGTACTCCTAATTAGCAGCTTTTCCCCACCGAGGCAGTAAAATGCAAGAGTACGGTTTTATTAAATCTGACATGGCCCAAAAAAACCCTTTCAAACATCATTAGCATTTGATCTGCTCACCAGAGAGAGAGGTGACCGTTTTAAAAAGAAGGAGAAATATAATTGGAAAATTTGAACGTAAACCAGCTTCCACCACTGGCCAGGATATTTCTGACGTAAAATAACACCAATTTTAGTGCCACCGTTCTATTTTAAAGAAAATAAATTGTGCTCTGCCATCAGCGTTACTTCAATTAACGAGGAAGTAAAGAAAATAAAGCTGCAGCAGGAGAGGTTTAGACTTGACATTAGGAAAAAATTCTTTCCAGCAAGAGTGGTCAGAGCCTGGAATGGGCTGCCCAGGGAGGGGGTGGAGTCCCCATCCCTGACTGTGTTTAAGAGTCAATTAGATGTGGTGTTGAGGGAGGGGAGAACTTTGTAGAGTAGGGCTGATGGTTGGACTCGATGATCCCAAGGGTCTTTTCTCTTCCAACCAAATGATTCTAAGATTCTATGATTTTCAGCGTTTTCTAACAGTGTTAGAGTTGATGGAACCAGACCCGAAAGCAAACCCAGCAAAATTGGAATTTCTATTTTCCGTACAAGTACTTCTGTGAATAGTGATATTAACAAAAGCTTGGTATAAATAAATAAAAAAAGATTGAATGCATGTAGCACTGTTCCATTTTTTTTATCTTGTGAACATTACTGCCATTATTTGCATAAACAGGAAAAATTTCCTTGCAGAAGAACAAACAATTCTGAGCAGATACTGGGAGAACTTCAGACAGAAAGCCTGGCACCTTCAAAACCAAGTGCTTTTAAAAGTTTGTTGAGTTTCTGCTCGCCTCTGCAAGAATGGGAAGGGGCCAGTGGGTGCTGTGGGTGTCACATGCACCTTCGAGGATGTCCCCAGCAGAAGGCAGAGCCATCGCTCACACCATGCCGCAACCCCAGGGCGCTGAGCCATCCCGGGTAGGTGGAAGGAGAGTGGACTTTCCCCTCCTTCAGGAAACGAAGATGAGTGATAATCAAATGAGACTTTGAGAAGCTTGCAATGAGAACTTGGGAGTTTTCTCTCAGTTTGCAACAGATTAGTGCTGCCGCTGGTGGCCCCAAAAGTTACGGACAATGAAAGCTCTAAATAGGATGGCTTTCCCAGGTCCTGCCCTTCACCTGCCTGACAAACACCTTTTTTTCTAAGTTGAAGAAATATCAGGCTTGGTTTGCAGAGGTCCATCTCTGGCTGGTTGCTTCCCCTGCCAACCTTTTGGCCTTTCTGCTCACTTTCAGAGGCTTTGCACTGAGCAGAGTGCAATGCCATGTGTAAGCCCTAAATATATTATTTAGTCCTTTCTTCTAAAAGGCAAAAAAATCCCTCCATGTCTGGGTGCAGAATGATTTCAGGCTGTTCAAATTCCTGACATGGAAAACCCTGTGGTTAGTCAAAGATAATCCTGTTCTTTTACTGGTTTTACAACGCTAGAACCGTCGCTTCCCCTTAGAATCATAGAATCATTTAGGTTGGAAGAGACCCCTGGGATCATCAAGTCCAACCATCAGCCCTACTCTACAAGTTCTCCCCTACACCAGATCCCTCAACACCACATCTAATCTACTCTTAAAGGGTGGTTATGAAGCTACATCAATGCAAAGGGAGGACAAAGTTAAACCATCCCAGCTCCTGAGTATGAAAAGGCTTTTGGTCCTCCATAAAAGTTCACTTCCTGGTTGTAAATCACAATAATTCAGGACAATTCTTCTTAGGTTCTTTGCATTTAAACATCAAATAAGATACAAGGCTCCAGAAGCACTTTCAATCTGCACTGCAAATCAGAGAAGGAAAAAAAAAAGCAGAGTTAATAGCTGCTTCGGAGCAAATGATCATTTACAGCTGGTTCACCATTAACGTGTACCTGAGCAACCACTCAGGGTTCATAAAGTTCAGTGAATTCAGTAAAACGTAAATGAGTTATTGTATATGAAAGGCCAAGTCATATGGGTTTCTTCACGCAGGCAGGAGCCTCCCTGCTTTCTGGCTGAATAGGGCCTGATTAATGGCAGGAGGATTCAGCTCGATGGTAATGCAGCATTTAGTGCCCCACTTCTGCACACTGCAGTGCTACATCTGTGCCCGTTCCGTGTTCTCAGTTAAATTAGAAGCAAAAAAGAAGAAAAGAATAGGTTAAAATGGTGCATTCCGAGTGTCTCTCCTATAGTCTCGCTCGTAACTTGAACGGCCCTTTTTGTAACCAAAAAGGATCAGAAATTGCCCCTTTCCTGACTGAAGGTTTTTTTTTTTTAAATAATAAAAATCTGGTTTTTAAAATTCTTTATGGTAGCAGAGAGGGAAAAAGAAAGCCAAACCCCAAAGCAAGCCGTAGCCTATGTTGATGCTCTGCTGGCAGAGTGTCCTCCGCTGGAAGGGGCACAATGCGCTTCCTGGCCGATGCGTGGTTGTGCGAGAATCATCCATTTTTATCACTTTCCGTTATTGTTTCCTTCCCTCGCCACAAACATTTCCCACAGTGCCACTGTTTGCTCTTGGCCTCCTTACTCAGCCGAGCTCATAGTTAGGGGCACACTGGGCATTCTGTTATGCTTTTCTCTTTCTTTTTTTTTTATGTCCTGGTAGGCATGAAAACACTCAGTAGGGATTCCATTATGTTTTAGCACTTGTGTTGAAGGGTGAAATAACTTCACAGCCTGTCAGAGGAGTGATGCATCGTGAATAGTTCCTTCTTTATTCTACATATTTTTATTTAAACATTCTGAACCGTGTTTTGTAACAAGCTGCTTTCACTGTACTAGACTGTCTGGAGGAGGAGGATCTGCTTTAACTTTCAAATGACCGTGAAAGATTGGAGAGAAGCAACAAACAAGAACATCTCTGTATTAAGTTATCAAACTTTTCCAGGGAGCTGAGGCTGGAGAGCCAGATGTTAGCGAAGGGTTTTTTCCTTCCTTCAGTGTTTTGCTGCCCTTGCTTTCAGAAATTTGCGCCTGTTTTCACCTGGGTGTTGATTTCGCCTTGAATTTTGACAACTTTGTCTCTTCTGTGATTTCTTCAAAAACTGAATGTGTCGGAATCTACATGGGTGGAGCAAAGGGCAAACCAGTGTCAAACCCCACAACGTCTGTGTTCCCTGCTGGCACCCTTTTACCGATAAACTTCAAATCCTTGATGACAACTCCAGTGTTTCCAACGCAGCAAATGTCAGATTTGCCATTTTTACTGTGTTACAAGAACTCATCTCGTTATCACATTCAGCTAAATAACTGCACCAAGCCTTTGGTTAGTGGACATCTCCGATGAGTTCCTTCTTGTGAAACATCCAAAACTCCTTTTACTGTAGCAAATACGTGAAGGTCACTTCGCCTTAGCAAGCGGCCCTGCCTGGAAGGGACTGTGACACAGGTCAAGGGTGGACCATCAGCAAGGGAGGAGAGGAAAGGGCATTTTCCTCCTTTCAAAGCTCCTCACCACACAGTTGATGCCAGGAGTTAGTGAGTATTCCTGACTCTTCCTCAGCTCTTTAGAACAAGTTTGTCAGCGATGGAAGGATTTTGTGTACTCCCAAGATGAAGTCAAGTCACAAAAAGTCTGCAAAGTCTTCTCAGTCTGATAGTCTCCTCCTGATTTGCTCAGCTCCCTTTTGGAATCTCTCAGGAATTGACCAAAGCCACCAACTCTGCTGGGACATCAAACTGGGACGCTGCATTAGCAGTAGGACAGCCGTTGTTACCTTGCCTTACATGCTGACCTGTGCTCATTGCTAACATATCTTAAAGAATCCTCAGCATTACATGTTCTCCCAAGTGTCCACCTTTAGAACAGTCTAGACACTAAATTCTAGAACATCAAGTTGAAAACTCAGGAGCAACTTGTTCAGAGTACTTAAATGAGGAGCATCTGGTGTCACTTTTCCCTGGACCCCTCTCACAGTGAGCAGGACACGTGCTGCCCAGAGGCAGGCTGAGACTTGGGTCATGACTCAGCATGGTGTTCATCTTCCTTCCTTCCTTAGAGTTTCCTTCCTCCCTGCCTCCAGGACGTGGGTCCTAAGCCAGCTTTCTACCAGGAACAAAGGGTGGTCACATCTTGGCATCTCAGGCCAACCTCCTGCAAAGGAAAGGTGGTGTAGAGGCAAAACACAGGTGCTTCATCATCATATTTTTGCCCAAGTATCTGTAACCTCAAATAACCTGCGCAAAAATGCCTGGAAGAGGTGGTGGTGGGAGGACTCCAGAGGCTCCGGGATGCAGTCTGAGGAGGACACGGAGCTGGCATGAGAGGATCGGAGGCGGCAGGAAGGTTCTGGGTTCAGCTTCTTCACACCCATACAAAGCTGCCAGGTCACAGGCTGGGCTTTGGTGGGTGATTTGCTTTAGTTGCCTGGGAAGAACAGATAGGACCCCATGAGTAACACGCACTACAATGAGGGCGGTTTGTGAATAGAGAATAAATAAAATACACCCGTTGGGCTTGCTCAGCCGTGACTTTCACAGTTAATAATTCAACATCAGGTTGAGAAGGCAACCCTTGCTGAAGAAGGGGAGAGGAGAGGGCAGGACTGAACACCACAGAGCACAGCAGTGCCAGTGGCCATGAAGAGGGGTGGTCTTCTTAACGCCAAATACACTGCAACTAAGCTACAATAAAACAGATACCATAGAAGCCTAATAGTGCCTGTGTACATGTTATTCTGGTTAGATGCTCCCTCCATCGGGGCAAGAAAGGTGCTTGAGCAGCCAGAGCTGTTGAAGAGCAGATGTCTCGTACACTTTTTTTTCCATTTCTGGTCAGAAGAAGGAAGGAGAGAGGCCATGTATGCTTGCAATTATAAACCAGGGGGCTGATCCAGAGTCTATTGAAGTCAACAGAAAGGTTTCCATTGACGTCAGCAGGCGCTGGGATGGGCCTCCAGAGCTTCGCTCCATCCTAACAACATCTTGACTTCACTGGGTGAATTTCATGACTACCTCAGATGCCTCTCCTCATGAGGGGTAGAAGGGCAGCCTGCAAGCACAGGGCTGCAGGTTTTAATGGCTGGATTCTAAGCAAGGACCAAGCTTCAGCATATTGTGCAGCAGCCTTGGGCTGTGCTAAATTAATGCCATCTGCTACTGGCCTTCCTCCCCTCGCCTCCTCCCACCTCCTCCCTCAGGGGGCTTCTGACAGTGGAGAATAGCTGGAGTAGAGTCACAAGCCTCACGCCTCTTCCTGTCCCTAACACACCCTTTGCACCCTTTGTTTCTCTCTAAGTGTCATGGGTGGAGTAGGATCCCAGAACACTGGCTCCGAACCAGCTGGCAGCATCTGGCCAGGCTCTGCCCCGTTTCTCCCAGACTTGGAGGACCTGAAGCGGGCAGAGCCTCCACTCTGCAATCTCCATGGGTTGAGGATAGGTTGTTTTTTTTTTTCACCCAGGAGAGGAGTTATTTTCAGTGACGCCACCACTGTCCTGGCTGAAAACTTACAAACTTTTCCAAATTCAGAGGAGAATTGCGAATACCGTGTGAAATCGCTTCTCGCCCTGGGTTGAAACCTTTTGCCAACAGCCCTTTCAGGGGAAGGCTCCCACCCCTAGTTCCGAAAGTTCAAAAGGTAGGAACCATTTCTCACCATCAGCGTTTGTGAAAGGCAATTGAAAGTAAAGATCCTAATTACATTTGGCATTTCTAACAGTGAGTCTCCCGCTAAACAAATGACATCATTTGTGGCATTGGCAGCAAAAGGACCCACTGTAAGAGACTGTAAACAAGAGGCCATCCAGCCTTATTCTGCTCTAACAAAAGGAAGGGGAAAGAGGGGGAGGAATCTTGCTAAATGACCACGATGTTCATGTTTTTTTTCCAAGTAGTAGAGATGTCCCAACACCCCTGCAAAAGAGTTTTGAAACTGGGGGGAAAAAAAAACCACACTCAGAAATCGGGGCTTTTGGCAACCGTGAGGAAATCATCGCACACCTCCTGATTATTGAATGCTGGATTTGACATTCCTATGGAATGCATTTTCCAAAACGGGACTTACATTCATAATTCCTCTTGGAAAAACTGTGACTGCTTAGTTTGAGGAAGAGGAGGCTGAGGGGAGACCTCATTGCTCTCTACAACCACTTGAAAGGACATCATAGAGAGTTTGGTGCTGGTCTCTTCTCCCTGGGAATTAGCAATAGAACAAGAGGAATGGCTTCAAGCTACAACAGGGTTGGTTTAGGCTGAACATTAGGAAAGAGTTTTTCACAGAAAGAGTGGTCAGTCACTGGAATGGGCTGCCCAGGGAAGTGGTGGAGTCACCATCCCTGACTCTGCTTAAGAACAGATGTGGTGTTGAGGGATCTGATGTAGGTGAGAACTTTGTAGAGCAGGGCAGATGGTTGGACTCGATGATTCCAAGGGTCTTTTCCAACCTGAATGATTCTATGATCAATGTTCTCATCCTCATTGCATGCTCCTTGCCCTTCACCTGCAGGTGTCACAGCTCCCATCTCTCTTGAAGAGAGAAGAGATGGTTGTATTTAAGCCTAGAAGGAACTCCCTCTAGGGAGAAGCAAAACAGCTTTTCCCCAGCAGGAAGGAACTCCGCAGTTTTGGTGTAGCAATGTATCAGCCTGGTCTTCTGGGGAAAATATTGGGAAGCTGGAGCTGTGCATCAAAACACGATTAAGCAAACAGATAAAAACCTCTTTCTCTTCTTCAAGAACAATATGGAAAAATAATATATATGTATATATATGACTGCTGTATTTCAGTCTCAGGTTGGGGATTTTCTAGTTTGCCCGTGTACAGCTGCTGTCCCACGGCTGTACTGGGAATTGGAGTGACCTGTGCTGCCAGCACAGGAGGATTCTTCAGAGCTCTCCTTTCCTCGTAATGATCCTGCTCGGCTCTGCTTAGTTTGTGATATTTGAGGGCATCACAGCGTGAAGTGGTATGAACACAGACCATTAATTGTAACAGGATGCGGGTAGAGGCTTTTTGATACCTACATGCCCGTAACTGTAACCTGCATTCAGCTATTTTCAGCCCTTCATGCAAATAGAAGTAACATTTGCATTCAGATTGCCCTTGGCGCTTAGATGTGCTGGGTGATAAATTAAAGGTACAAGGTAAGGGCAATATCTATTTGACACGGAACAGATGGGTATTACTTTTTTCCTTGTCGGAGAGTGGAGACGGATGCCCTTTGCCAGATTTCCTTCTAGGCAATTGCACTCACCGCTGAAAAACAACTGCTCACTTGGACTGCGAATCAAGCTACAACCTTAATAGTTATCCACCTCTCAGTTTTTGAAATCTCCTTCCCAGCTGTGCCTCTGATAGCTTCCTTACCCCTAAGGAAAGATCTCCCTGGTCTATTTTTTCCTCCACAAAACTAAACTACAGGATACGTTCTTGATCTGGGCGTATGGAAATGTCCCCTCGCCCACAAAATGAAATGGGTTCATAATGTTCCTTTCCTTTATTAATTTAGTTGCAAGATGCTTTTCTGAATCACTCCCAGTATCGTCGTGCAAGCCCTTTCACGGTACTTAGGCTTTATTCATAGGAGCCCTCGCCTTGTGGAGTGTGAAAGAGGCCATTTATGCTTAATGATGATAATAACCAGCAGTCGGAGACTGGGAAAAGAAAGGAAAATAAAACCCAGCAGAAGTTTACAGGAAAGGACATTTAGTGTTGCCAGGAGGGTGAGAAGGTCAGACATCTGGTGGTTCGTCTCGCCCTGGATTACAGGCAGGAATGCATGGCCGTGGCGGTGGGGCTCGGCCGGCCGCCAGGGCACGGGCACTCACGGCTGGGGGCACTTTGGGGTGCCCCGGCATGTCCTCCGCTTGCACGAGACCTCCTTTGTTCAGGGGTGCAGGGCATAGAGTGGGCTCGCTCTGCACAACCAAGCTCCCAGGGAATGAAGAAGAAGAAAAGTACACCCTGAAGAAATTTTGGAGATTAAGCTAAAGGCTACCAAGGGAATATTTAGAAAATCCCTCAGGAATCACGTCAGCTTCACCCTGGTTAATCATGAAAAAAAACCAACAAACAGGGATCACAGAGACCTGTGTGCCCTCACTCAGGGCTCCCAAACTTTCTGGGCACAGATTGTCAGATATTCATTTAAAAAAAGCTTATGCTTTGGGAAGGCAGCTGCAAACCACGCCTTGCTATTTGTAGATCCTTCTATGAAGGATCACAGACATTGCTGCTTTCTTCCCCTCTAGTAAGGCAAAAACCATTGCCAGGGTCCTGAAACTGTGAGTTTCAAAACCATGCAGTGTCCTGCTGGGAAAACAGTGGGATGGAGAGCTCAGATGGTCAGCTCTCCCTTTGCCACAAGTCACTGAAATATATACAGTAAAGGGGCATCTACGTTTCCCTAAAGCCTAGAATGATGCTGGAATTTGACCTTCGAGAGCTCAGCAAATGCAGAAGAAAAAGAGTATCCTATTGTCAAACCCTGTAAGATCATACAATGTTTTCCCTTCAGTGCTGCAGTTTCAACACTCCCAGCATTTAGTGTAAGTTATCTCAGACATTCACTGTGCTCAGTTTACGTTCATCTCCATCTATTTTTAACCAAAAATAAACTCAAACGCATATTGGAGAAGTGCGGTGTTTCTCTTGAGTATCACAAGACCGCTTGATCACATCTTTTCCTGGCACTTAGTCCATTGGTTTATGAATTATTTTGTTACACTAAGTACATAGTTGATAGTTTAATGGCTGGAAGTGATTGTTCTCGAAATATGGATGGAGTTGTCATGGCAATACATCGCTAGGAAGATTAAGGCATGCTTAAATTAAGGCATACATTGAATTCTCAGTTGTTTTAGCAACTCTTTCCTTGCCATGTTTGGAGAACACCCTATCTAGTGCGATCCTTCAAGATGTCTCCCTGGATCCCCATTCCAGTAGTGACTAACCCAATGCTTTGAGTCACCAGTTTGCCATCCCTGGGCTACAGCCAGTCCCGTGCAGCGCACGCAGAGGCAGCGATTGGCCTCCAGCTGGGCCTGTTTTGCAATACCAGGAATTCCTTCCAGCCTCTTTGAACTAAACCCCGAACAGACTCATACGCCACCGGAGCATTGGGCTCCAAGATACCCAGGAAGGTTTTCAAAAGCACAGAAGAGTTCAGACAACAGTGAGAGATGCTTTTCTAGAATTTCATTTTTTAAGGGTTCTAGAGGCATTGATAGTGACAGATGGGGCATGAGGAGACTTTCAGGGCCTCGTATTGAAAGTGCCACCTTGAGGTTACCCCCCACGCAGCAATTTGCCCAGAGAAAGCCACCGTAGCAATTCCCCTCAGAAACTCTGACAAAGATGTTAATCAAATATCTCAGTATTTCTGATACACCAATAGCCTTTCTGGCTTCTGTTGAAAGAGACTTGCTGAGACCAGTCACATTGCTGGCCACATGTGACCTCTCACTGGGGATTTTTTCACGCAGCCTCACTGACCCAGAGGGAGGTGGCTCACATGGGTGGGAAGGGAGAAGCATCATTTCCCCCCAACAGTGGCTCCCTGTAACCAGCCCACTTCGATGTTCTCGGCAGGTTTCATCTGTGCCTCCTCATTTACTCACAGCAATAAAGAGTATACTGTAAAGCCTTCTCTCTAAGGCTGGACATTAGGAAAAAAATTTTCACAGAGAGAGTGGTCAGTCAGTGGAATCAGCTGCCCAGGGAGGTGGTGGAGTCACCCTCCCTGACTGTGTTTAAGAGTAGATTAGATGTGGTGTTGAGGGATCTGGTGTAGGAGAGAACTTGTAGAGTAGGGCTGACGGTTGGACTTGATGATCCCAGGGGTCTCTTCCAACCTAAATGATTCTATGATTCTAAGAACATTTGCATGAGAAAAAAACGTTATCGGCAGTCCCCTGCAGCGTCTCAAATCCATGCTGGTATTTGAAACACGAGCAGAGAGAAGCCTTCAGACACTGAAACTCGGGAGGGGAAAAAAATAAAAGTCTACTCTATGAACATGCAGAAATACAATTTTCAGAATCGCCTAAGTGACATGGAAGCCCTGTATTTATCTCTGAACATCCTATTGCTGTGGACAATGCAAATCCACAGCAATAAAAGTTTGGGAAGAAAACGGCTTATTGTCAAATCCGCTGACGTAGAGTAATAACAACTCATTGCAACTGCAGTCAACACCTTCCTTGTAAATCCAGAAAGTAAATATTCACTGCCCCGTACGTGATCTGCAGCTTGCAGCAAAGATGACCCCAAGCACATGGGAAAAGGATCAAAACAAAAAATCACGTGATGGTTCTTAGCAGCAACTACATTATCCATGGAAAGGACAAACACACGTGGCCCTCAGATCCGTGTAAAACAATACCAGGGCTACAGCAGGGCTGAAACTGGGAAAAGCAGATGCTGCCCAAGGCAGAAATCTGCTGGAGAAGTTTAACACGCACAGCACATATCAGGAAATCAGAGCCCTTTCATGTGAGCAGAGGAGAACTCATTGCAAGCTTATTTCCAGCTAACATCGATGAACTGAATGGCAGAGAGCCCAAAGGGGCAAAATTCAGACCAGGATCATTCTGTTTGCCGGGTCTGGTTGAGTTAGACCTTGTGTTCACCTTCTTCTGGAGAGAGGAGCCGGCTACAGAAAACAGGGCCTGGCTTAAGGTCAAGAGCTACTGAAAAGCAGAGGAACAGTTCCGCAGCATTTCCTCTAACGAGAGGCTATTATCCACAGCAAGGACCAGAACATTTCAGCTGGTGCTCATTCATGGGAAATTAAAAACTCACACAAAGCATGAGGGACCCTGAGACATAGTGGGAGGGGGAAATCCACCCCCACCACCCCCCAACCATGTGGTTTTGACTCCTTCAAAGATGCGCTCAGTTTAACCCTCAAATCTAGGGCTGTTTTTGCAAGCGTAAGAAAACCATCTCTAGCTTTTAGTAGGTGCCAAATCCATTCTTTTGGCTAGAGAGTCAAATTAGCTTTGGGCCAGTGGAACAGACTAGCTGATTTACAGTCCCTTTCACAGTGCTTGTCATAATTGTATAAAGCAACTACAACCTGCAGAGTTGTAAAACCATTCCAGGGCAGTCTTGGCCTCATTGAGCAGTCCAAACCTGTGCAGACCACATGGAAGTTACCAGCGTTGTTTTAAGGACTAATACATCTTAATCCTTTTCATCATCCCCAATTCGCAGTAACAGACGTGGAAAATTTACACTGTGGTTGTGGCTGATCTAAAACTAAGGCTCCAACTTATGGTTCAACCATGGAAAAGTGGCAGATAAAGCTCGTTGAATAATTGGTGGTGTTCACAGGGGCTGGGCAACCTGGTCAAGCAGAAGATGTCCCTGCCCGCAACAGGGGGATTGGAACTAAGTGATCTTTAAGGTCTCTTCCAACCTAAACCATTCTATGACCTGTCATTACTGAGCATGAGAAGGTGATGTTCAGAGTTCCAGCAAGGAGGTGCAGGTCTGCTGCGTCCGTGGTCCTCACCACAGCATCACTCCCAGCCTCTGTGGATCTCCTGTGGGATCTTGCAGAGGAACCGCAGTGCCATGCGAATGGCAAAGCTCAAGCCCCAAAAGTGACATTGAAAGCAGCTGGGTCTGGCACAGGGGAGGTGATGGCCACAGTGCTCGTGTTGCTGTTGGCCACCTGCCATGTCCTGGGGCAGCCACAGTGCCCTGCGGAGGGCACAGGGGCTGCAGCAGATCCACAGGATGGAGTGGGATGCAGCTGCCCCGGGTTCAGGATGTAAATATCAGGGTGAAGGGAAAGCAGCTTGTGCCCTGAGGCTCTTCTTCCCCTTCCTTTCTAAACAAAACAAACAAAAAAACACCTCAACCAAAAAACTTATTCCCAAACCCAAAAGATTATTAAAAGCATGGGGCTGATGCCTTCTTTAAAGGGAATTTTTCAAGAACCCTCTGCCTTTTTGGAGCGTTATCTCAGGGACAGTTATCCTTTCGGCATCACATGAGGCTGAAACTCCCCTCTTGCTCAGGAGGGACAAACATCGCTCACACAATTAACTCGGCCCTGGCACTGGCGTGGAAGCTGCCAGCCAAAGAAACATGCAAAGCAGCCACTTGAAAAACAAAATTCCCCACTTTCTCGTGCATGTGGAATGAGCATGATTTATCTGGGAAGGAATTTGCCCTCAGTGTTGATCTCCTTAAAAGAGACGGTAACCAAAATAGCCACAGGCAGCTCAAAAATTAACCAGTTGTTGTGAGCAAGTGATGTTCTCCTCTTTTTCCCTCATCCTAAACCCAGACTTTCATCCCAGCAGCCAAGTCAGTACTTCCTTCACCCTCTCCCACAGCAGGTTGTGGTGATGATTCTACGTGGGGCAGAAATTGATACCACCGTTGGATGATGGCTAATGCAGTGGAGGAGCCAGGAGCCCCACTGGCAAGGGCTGCTGGGGCAGGAGAGCCATTCCCAGTTGAGCTTCCCAGGAGTGGGAAAGAAAGGTTATTTGGTAAGCAGGGAAGAAGCCAGCTGACACAAACTGCTCCCCCAGCCAAACAACCAGGGTTGCAAATATCAGGAAGCAGGATTAGAATCACAATTTGTTGGCACAGACATTGTTGGCTTAATATTGTTTGCGAAGCCTGGAGTGAATTGGTTGCAGGGGGGGGGAGAGGAGGAGGGAGGCAACCAACCAACCAACTAACCACCCACCAAAAAACCTCCCAAACAAAACAGTCTGTCTTTTGTAGGTTCGTGTACAAACTCTCCCACACAGCCTGGGACCAAGTTTTGGATCGAAGCCTCAGCTCAGCTTTCATTTACCGGCCAAAACCAATGGAGCGGATTTACGGGAGGGGGGCAGGGCTGGGTGATGCGAGGGAGGTTGTCATCTCCTTGGGTTGTCTGGGCTGTTTTATGTCTGCATCCCAGCTGTAGCCGCCTTCACATCCCCACACGAGGAAGAGGTAGATGAATCCTACTCCCTTTGAAGAGCTCCTCGCCCCTGGTGGGTTCTCAGGGCTGGGCAGGATTCCACCCCTAGTTGTCTGTCACCGAGAAGTGACATCAAATCTGAAATGCCTGAGGAGAACAGGGCACACCTTGGGCAGCAGAGTTCCAGGGAAGCTCCAGGCAATTAGATGCTATCCCACATCAAGACATTGTAAGAACGGTGGTACCGTCATTGTAAGGGTGATGAGATACCACACGATGTAACAGAGGTTTTATCAAGGCTTTTTACCCAGGTTATTACTCACAAAAATCTTTGTTTTAGTCTTCTGCCTAGAAAAAACTAGAGTTCATTGAAGGGTTTAATGAGCCCTTAAAAGACATCACTGCAAGGACTGCCAAATTAACCTGCCAAAACAGTGTTATTGAGCTCCTGGAAATTCACGACAGGGAAATGCGTGTTTAATGTACCTCATTTAACTCCTATTATTCAGAGGAATCAGCGGGTGTATTTCTCTGAAGCACACGAGATGCTAATGGAGGCAGCATGCAGTCATTCAGCCTATGCCTTTCTAGAACCAAAGAAAAACAGTCAGAAAGAAAAAAATTCGTTTCCCTCTCTCCGGAGCCCTCCAGAGGCAAAAAAGGTTTTTCAGTCTCTAAAGACCCAGCATTTTTATTCTTTTCCACTGCTTCAACCTGCGTTTATCCCCCGCTTGCCGTGTGCTGCACCACAGTTCAGATGCTCCATTCCAGCAAGCTTCCCTTTATACACCAATGCCTCAATAGAGAGGTACTTGTTTACGTACTACTCTTGCAGTGTCAAAGTAAATACTAATAAAGGAGTGAGTTTCTGGAGCACAGCTCAAATATCTGCCCTAAAGAGCTGCTTGTTGCTGTTCTGGCCTCTTGTAGCAAGGCAGTGCAGAGCACCTTGATGGAACACATGTCCACAGACAAACCAAAACAAGGGCGATATTGCTGGCGAGACGGGACAGGTCTGTGTTTGAAGCATGGGGCAGGACACTTGGCTGACCCTCCCAACACGCCAGGGACACCCCTGAGTCTGAGTCTATCTACCCTGTACTCCTCTCCACTCCCATTTTGTGGGCTTCAGACCCAGGCTACAACCCTGAAAACGCTCACCCGGGGAAGCGCTTTAACACCTCGCCAGAAGCATCACCGAGCACTTCATTAAAACTTCTGCACGTTCCCGTGGCCCCAGCACAGTGTCTCTCCAGTTTCCCCACACCCACACACAACAGCCAGAGGTCAGGGCTGAATTCCCCCCCTTTTTTTTTGCATGCAGAAACTGAAAGGCACAGCTTCCACTTCCTGAGAGTTCCAGGGTGACCAAAAGATCGGTAGTTATTTGTGAGCACATTATTCCCCCCAGCAGATAAAAGCTCAGAGATGAATAATAGATGCTTCACCGGTGCTGAGAGCAGGATGCTACAGCCCGCTGACCGGGGCCGGGGCTCAGGCAGGCTGGAAAGGGAATAAATCTGGTCTTTGCTTCCAGAACTGCTCCATCTGATGGCGAACTGATGTAAAACGTATTCCATAACCGTAGAAGCGGGAGCCCATGTCTGCTGGAGAAGCTGGCCCTTAGCTCTCAGCTTTCACCTCGAGCACCAGCTCCTTCGGTAGCATCCCAGCAGGCTGGAAACGCTCACACCCAGCAGCCATAATGCCTTCAACAACAGTTGGGATTCACCCAAATGAATCCCTCTACTTTTAGCTCCCAGCCTCTCTATGCCAACACTGCTCCTCTACAGTGGAACATTTCTAACACTGCGGACTACACATCCCTGCTGTATTCTTTTCTCTCTAAAGACGTGATCTTGGACAAAAATGGAGCAGGGAAATTGCCTCCACCTTTCATGGTGAAAATGGACTGGCTGTGAGTTGTCTATCAATATATTTTTATTGAAACATAGAAAATTGCTCTGATGCTTTAAGAGGCTGTGGAAAGCCTGCCAGCGGGCTGCAAAACCACCAAGATGCTCTTATCACAGCAGTATCACAGCTCAGGAAAGGGATGGCATGAACCCGGCCATTGCAGCTGCATCTGGGACTCCAGACCACTGACTCCAGTCCAACATCCCACAGGCAACATCCCTGGACCCAGGCAAGACTTTTAAAGCAGGAAGATCTCTATCCTGTCCTCCCCAAGCCTGGCAGCACTCCTGGATGCAGTCTGTCACTGGCTTGTGTGGGAAGGGACCTTAAAGATCACCTAGTTCCACCCCCCCGCCCTAAGCAGGGACGTCTCCCACTGGACTAGGTTGCTCAAAACCCTGTCCAACCTGGCCTTGAACCCCTCCAGGGATGGGGCAGCCACAGCTTCTCTGGGCAACCTGGGCCGGGGTTTCACTGTCCTCTCCCCAGAAATGCTGTTGGTGATAAATGCCTGAAAAACAACAAACTAACCCAAAACCAAAAACCAGTATCATGCCCAGGCTTTGCCAACGGGAAATCCTCTGCAGAAATGCTGCTGGACATGGAACAGCAAGAGAAGGATGGTGGGAGAGTAAGAAACAGATCTGTGTTGCCTGGCTTTGCGTTCCCTATGGAAAGTGGGACTGGGGAGCTCTCCCAGCTGCCCACTGTTCACCCACCCACTCACTGCTGGTGCCAGCAAAAGGTCAGGATCACAAACAGAGCCTCACTACTGGGCTGGGTAAATCCTAACATAAGACAACGGGGACAGTTGGAAGAGATAAGAAAGGGGGATTATCCTGCTATTGCCCATAAGGTGACTCTAGATCATGTTTATGAGAGATGAGGACACCTTCTGTAAGTAGAGCAGTCTGAAGTAATAAGGCTGTTTCCCTTGTTTCATGAGACCTTCCTGTTTGACGCTGAAGAGGACAGTCCTTCCTGATGTCCTATATCTGCATTCCACGGTTTCTATGTCCTTTCCCTGCTCCTCCCCTCCCCTTATCTTCATTCCCAGGCAGGTATTTGTGGAGCAGAGCAACCAGCAGCCGATGGGCACGAGTCCCCTGGCCCCTCTGCCCTCTGTTTCCCCTCGGTGCCACAGGTTTCTGGAAACAATGTTGGATCGCTCCTGCTTACTAAATCAGTCCCCTTTTTTACAGCGCCATTTAAACGACTTCCTCAGGAAATTTCACAGGCTCACTGGCAGGCATTGATTTCAAGCAGAAAATATCCTAGCAGGAAACTTAAAAAGGAAAGATGTGCTGTAATTATCTCTCTCCTGGGCTCGCAAGAGGGAGGAAGACAAGATATAAACCAACACAGGCCCCGAAGCTATAACGCCCAGCGATGCTGGAATTAATACAGTCAGGGCTTTCGGAGCACTTTTCCCACAATCAAAGTTTGGAAGCCCAAATGTGCAGCGTTCTGTTTGGTGACACCCACAGTCACAGGGGTGTCATCGCACAGACCACCTCATCTCATCGCTCTGCAATCCCATTAAACAAGCCCAGGCGATTAAAGACCTGCCACAGCTTCTGGTTCACAGAAAGGGGCCTGAGACGCCACCAGTCCAGGTTCTCAGTCAATTTCTAGAAGTTATAAGCGCTTTAATAGAAGGAAAACAACCGTGGATAAAGGCTCTGAGAAGGTCTGAAACTACTTCACGCTGCCACAATAGATGTTAATTCTATTATTTCTTTGAAAACTTCTTCTCAGCCAGCTCAGGATCCCCACACACACTCCCCCCCCCCGTCACCTCAATGAACGTAGCCCTGTGGTGTCTTTTTCCTTGCAGGATTTACAAAGCGTGGATGGGTTTTAGGGTGATAATTTGTTTTCAAGCGACATTCCCCAATGGAGAAATGAGGCTTGGAGGGGAGGACTAGACTCACAACAGCAGCATCCCACCTGCTGGCCTGTGCTTTCTGTGTCTAGCACTCTTAAGAGGCTGATGTCCTCTGGCTGCAGAGCAGATATAACACGGGTTGAAAAATCCCTTGGTATTAGCTTGCGATCCACCAGTAACACCACAAATAAAAAGGGATATCCCACTCCTCTGGTGTCCCAAAGCCACCCCTGCATGTTGGACAGCAATGGGGAAAGTTAGGATTCAGACAGTGTAAGAGAAGGACTTAGGGAGGGATTAACCCTTTTAAGCCGAGGTCAGTTGGAATGAGGTTGTCACCACAGGCCAAGCCAAACAGGCTGCAAGTCGGCACCAGGAATCACTCAACAGGAACAGTTTTCACTTCTAACAGCCCAGGCTGTCCTTGAACTTGCGCTGCAGAAGACAGTTGCCCTGCAGGGGCTCCCAGGCCCTGAAGCAGCCAGTCCCCCTCTAAAACAACAAAGCCAATACTTTCAGCCAAAGGAAGAACACAGTGAGGGTTTGGGTTTCATAGAATCATAGAATCATTTTGGTTGGGAGAGACCCTTGGGATCATCAAGTCCAACCATCAGCCCTAGATCCTTGCTATTTTACACCTCTCCTCAGAGCAGAGTTACCTGTTTTGCTAGGGTTTGATCACAGTATTGAAGAAAAAGAAAAATCTCCACTTACTGTATTTTTCAATTAAAAAAATCACTACTCAGTACTTGCATCTGCAAATTTGTCAAGCAGAAACTTCAGTTTTATTATTCCAAACCTGATTTTGCAGAAATGTTATATAGTAAGTAATGCTTTGTCTCCTGCTTCTCTAATTAAAAGCCAGTTTTGGCTTTGCCACGTACACTCAGGTACAAATGTCCCATTTATTTATGAAAAGGGGAAAACACGCCTGTTATTTGACACTTCTCCTCAGAGCAGAGTTACCTCTTGTGACTTGCTGGGGAGAAAAAAGAAAAAAAAAGAAAAAAAAAGAAAAAAAAAAAAAGAAGACAAAAACCCCAACCCAAAACATAATAAAAAAATTCCTCATTATTGGCACGAGCAGGAAATTCAGGCATAACTTTATAACCACGTTTTATAGATCTGGGCTGCGGGTGGGGTGTTCCAGGAGACGCTCCTTTCTCGCCCTGCCACTGCCGTGCAACGTGCTCCACTCCTCCTCACCTCAGAGCTGGAGAAGAAGAAACGAAGCCTTTTATTTCAAGGCTCAGTTTTACGTTATTACCAGCCCAGCTATTTATAATCCTGGGAACAATAGCTGACCTTGGCCCAGCGCGAGCACTTGGATACCCTGCGCCTGCATTGTCCCGCCGCATTCCCACCCCGCTGCCTCCCCTCCCCAAGGCTGCCAAGCCCTTGGATGCAGGGTGGGGACATCACAGAAGTCATAAACAAAGCCAGCAGAGCCACCACGCTCAAGGCTCGGCCAACACCGCAGCTGAAGCTGGGGAGAGGCCATTTCTCTCTTCCCTGCTGACCTCTGTAATGAGATAACACAGCAATTGCTGATAATGCAGCAAACTTCAAAGTATAAAACAACCTCCTTTTTTTCCCCTGGCAGTTTTCTTCCTGGAAAATAAACCAGGTGTCCTGTCCTGGTTTTTGCTTCTGGGTTACTTTTCCAGTATGAAAACCGTGATTAGAGGAGTGGGGCATACACCGTCACCTTGACCCTGCAGACCCCCAGCTGCCAGCGTGGTCCATGGGCAGCCTTGCTATGGGTCAAGTGGGGGGAGTCCTCACCCCACCAGCTCTGCTGTGAGGGAGGAGGATGCTGCCAGCCCCCACTACCCACCTACACCCCAACAAAGCCTGGACCCCCTTGCTTGGTGCTTATCTGCTGGCCCTGGGCTGCAGGCTGGGCAAATCCCCTGGTGTGTTTGCAAAAGCAGAGCAGTGCAGAGTGATAAAGCCAAGGCCACTGGTGCAGCCAGAAGGGTTAGTGAAGGATGGGGGCAAGGAGAGGCAGCAAGCAAGGAGGAGCATCGGAAATCAGCCACAAAGCAAGGGCTTCCCCCTGCCTCCTGTGGACTCAGATGGACAATCCTGGTGGTTTCCAACAGGGAGCAAGTCCAGGGATAGAGGGAGCCGTCAGTCAGACTGGCCAGAGGTCCAGGTGCTGCTGCCTTGGGCTGGCTTTTGAACAGAGATCCCCACCAGAGGGACCTCTTGCTCAGAGCTGGGGAAACCAGATTCCGAGCAGGTTCCAACCATCCTTCTGGGCTGGCTCCTGTCCGGGTGCCCAGGCTCCTGCTCTGGGGCGAGACATGGGCTGGCCAGCAGCCACTCTCATGCCCCTGGAGCAACACCTAGGTTCAGCTTTTCCAGAGAAGCAGCCTGGATATGCTGGGGAAAGGGTGTGAGGCTCATGCAGGCAGGATGCACATCTCTTGCAGGCAAATGGGGAGGCGGGAGGGCAGCCCCACACTTGGCTGTGTCCCCTCAGCACAAAGCCACCTGGAGAGGGTCCATTGTAGGGCAACAAAGATGATTAAGGGATTGGAGCATCTCCCTGATGAGGAAAGGCTCAAAGAGCTGAGGCTCTTTAGCCTGGAGAAGAGAAGGCTGAGGGGAGACCTTATCTATGTTTCCAAGTACCTAAAGGGTGGGTTGAAGGAGGATGGAGCTGGACCCTTTTCTGTGCTTTCCAGTGATAGGACAAGGGGCAACTGGCACAAGCTGGAACATGGGAAGTTCCATTCAAAGATGAGGAAAAACTTCTTTGGGGTGAGGGTGGCAGAGCCCTGGCAGAGACTGCCCAGAGAGGGTGTGGAATCCCCTTCCCTGGAGGTTTTCAAGCCCATCCTGGCTGCAGCCCTGAGTGATGTGCGCTGGGCAACCCTGCTTTAGCAGGGGAGTTGGACTGGATGATCTCTATAGGTCCCTTCTAACTCTGACAATTCCCTGATTCCATGATCCCATGAAATTTGGCTGTTGGCTGAAGGCAAACCCCTGTGCAGTGACAGCCAGGAGTAGTAGCCCTTGCTTTGAGCCCAGGCTCTGGTGAATGTCTCAGGATACAGCTACCGAGCTCCCAGGAGAGCAAAGCCCTGTTCTCATTTTGAAGGAAATGCCACATCCTCCTTGTTCCAGCAGCAGCTGCTACTGGTGCACGTGAGGAAGGAGGTGCAGGAATGATGAGGTGCTTTTTGGCCTCACTTTTTGGCAAAAGCTGTGAGGGGCCACCAGGTGCCCGCCGTCAGGGGACGGGGACTTCAACATGTCAACAACTCCTGCCTTTCTCCATCCATCCCAAATCAAACCTCATCAAATGAGGCAGCACACGTGCAGGGTCCTTGTGCCACCCCATCAGAGGGCCCAAACATCCAGTAACCATTCACTGAGAAACATTCTTCTTCCACCTGGTTTGGACCAGTTGCTCGGTTTGGACCACTCACCCCAACATTTGTGTAGGAATTTAACTGAATTCCTTCTGATTTGGGGATTTCCCAACCAGAATGAAATCAGATCAGTACATTTGCATAAAAGGGCCTGAGAAACCGGATTCCTTGTCTCCCATTAAAAACCACCTCACTGTGGGATCTCCCCATCCGCACCTTGGAGGGGAGGCAGAGCACCCAAAGCCACAGAACCATGCACGACTAACCCTTCTGGGGGTAGATACGAGGCTGCAGGGACCAAGTGGACTTTATCAGAGCGTCTTTTTAAGGCTAAATGATTTCCTCCTCCCTCTCCTAATGGGATCCTCAGCTGGTGTGGGGCCTGGGGGCAGGAGGAACCTGCCAAGGAAGCAGTTCTGAGCCCTGGCCCACTCTGCTGGGAGATTTTTTTTATTCCTCTCTAGCATGACTCTGAGTATAAATACGCTGCAATGACAATTGGATTAGAGGTTAGTTTGCCTCCCCGATTCCCCAGGAGAGCAGCAAAAACAACAAGGGGAGGATGTGGAGTGCCTGAGAGGCAGCTTGTGCCAAGCACAGACCTGCAGCAAAGCCCAGCCAACCTCACAAACAACCCAGGGGGTCACGGCAGTGATTCCAGGGCATTTCCAAGGAAGCCATCTGGCAAGTGGGGGTTAATTGCAGGCTTTGGTGGCGGGGAGGGGGACGGGGGACGGGTGGCCCAGCAGCACCCACTACCTCCCATTGACACTGCTTTTTCACCTTAGTATGAGCAGCCTCAGAGTAGAAATGCTGGGATGCTGGAATCACTGCTGTGTCACAACCTCTATGCTGCTGTCAGACAGCACCAGAGACGAGTAACACCTTAGACCCCTTTTCCTGGAGCTGGTTAAGCTCAGAGGTTTCCTTCCAGCCCTGGTCCCCAGTACCACCTAATGCCTCCATCCAGGCTGGAGTTCTGACCCACATCACCAATTTTCACAGAATTCAGTTTAAAAAGCCCCTTCTTCTCCCTTGTATCATTGCAAAAGCCCTGTTGAGCAGTCAGGCTGAGTGCTGGGCTCTGCCTGAAGGCAGCAATGCTGCCAGCACCCAAGCCAGCAGGAGACCCTGGGCTGCAGCTCAGGGGCTGGAGCAACAGGGGTACCCCGTTATCTGGCATCTAGTCATAGAAGTGCTTATGTGGGAAGGGACCTTTCACATCATCTAGTCCAACCATCAGCTTAACACTGACAAAAAGCATCACTAAACCAGAATCACCCAGCTCCGCACCAATCCAGAGTAACCACCCCTATAAAGCATAATAATAACAGTATGTAGAAAAAATAATTCAGTATAACTCAGTGCAACTATTTTTATAATTTGTATTTGCTATCACAGCATCAAATGCTTTATTGCCACCCCAGGGAGCATCCTTTTCCCTGCTCTCACTGAAACCATCCACAGGCAACGAGCCAAGGGCTGCTCCTTCCTCTTTCCAAAACTCCTTATTTAATTTTACACCTTCTGTGAGGTGAGTGAAACTAAAAAAGAAAATGAAAATCTCAGGTCATCCTCCAAGAGCAATGGTGGAAGCAAGGGAACCAAGGAACTTCCCCACCTCTGGGAAAACCTCAAAGATTAACCCTGTCCCTGCAGAACCCCCCCCGCTGCTCTCCAGCTTCTCTGGGTGGAAACACCAGGCATGGTTAGACAACAGGTCACTGGACAGAGAAGGCTTAACTACTAGGCATGGTATTCATTTGTAGTTTGAAAATAAGAATGTAGGCATAACAATTTACTTTTTAAAATATTTTGGGGCTTTATGATTTATGCTTTCATGTCAAAGAAACTAAACTCATAGGGATTAAACCACATGAAGAGCAAGAACTTTCCCGTTGCGTAGGCACTGGAAGCGGATGGACTCCATTCCTGACATCAGTTGGTTCTGTGGGGTTTTTTGAACCATGAAGCCATAGTTAGAGCCCACACTTGGTTGCACCACACTTCAAACATGCTTTGAAAGCACCATGAGAATCAGCTATTGATTTATTTAATATTTTAATATATAAATAATTTTGCTGTGGAACACTTTTCCATGGTGATGAAAAGTGTAGTCTTAAACGGTACCTCAAAAAAAGTGGTAGTCACCCACATGCACAACTCCACCTGGTTATTAACGAACTTTGTGCTGACAACCAAAATGCTTAATAATTACCTGGTAAAACTCCAACCTCAAAATCATCCCACAGCTTTGGCAAACAGCTGGTGCTTCCTTGTGTGAGTGGTAAGGCCCAAAGCGAGCAGCTTTTCCACAAGCAACACACAGTGGCTGCACGCTAAGACTCACAAGTGCCCTGAATTATGTGCAGATTAATTCTCATATTGATGTTAAGGGGGTTTCCTTTCTCGATATGATCATTTCCTCTAACTGCTGAACTTGGAAGGGAGCCGTCCCCTGTGCCATTGTGCAGGGCTGTGCCGCGCTGGCCGTGGGGTGGGTGTTTGAGAGGGCGGTGTGTGCAGATCCTGGCTCTGAAGGAGCTGCTGTGCCCTGGGCTTTCGTGGTGTGGCACTAGGGAGTCATTCCACAAGTAGCAGCAGCAACCTGCCCTGGCCATGCTCTGCTCCTGGCAGAGGAGGAAAGCCTCCAAGATCTCCCTTGGTTTTGTGGTGTGTCTGGAGCACTGTGTCCAGTTCCAGGCTCCCCATTTGAGGAAGGACAAGGAACTGCTGGAGAGGGTATAGCAAAGGGCTACAAAGATTATCAGGGGCTTAGAACATCTCTCTTGTGAGGAAAGGCTGAGGGACTTGGGTCTTTTTAGTCTGGAGAAGAGAAGGCTGAGGGGGGGATCTGATCAACGCCTGTAAATACTTGAAGGATAGGGCCAGTCTTTTTTCAGTGGTGCTCAGTGACAGGGCAAGAGGAGATGGGCACAAACTTGAACATAGGAAGTTCCATCTAAACGTGTGGAAGAAATTCTTCATTTTGAAGGTGGCAAAGCCCTGGAAGTGGCTGCCCAGAGAGGTGGTAGAGTTTCCCTCTCTGGAGATTTTCAAAACCTGCCTGAACATGTTCCTGTGCAACCTGCTCTGGGTGACCCTGCTCTGGCAGGGGGGTTGGACTAGGTGATCTTCAGAGGTCCCTTCCAAAACTGTATCATTCTGTGATTCCGTCACCGCTCCTGAAGTGTGACAGCCCCCTGCCACCTCCCAGCCCTTCCATTAGGAAACTCATGTCTTGTGCTGTTTAGTCTTAGCTTTCTCCTTTCTGGGCAAAGTGCAGCTCCTCCCCAGCATTGCCTGGTGTCTTCAGAACACCCCACTCTGTCCTGACCCATCACTTGTTGCCTGTTCCAGCCTTTTACCTTCTCTCCCCGGCACCATCCAGGTGCCTCTCCAGCCCCACAGCTTTCACTTCATGGCCCATGTGCAGATGCTGTTTTGATGGTTGATTAAGCAACATCTCCCTGCAGCAACCTGCAGGCAGCACTGCACCAGCATCTGCTTTGAACCCTGTTTTCCCACTGCCCCAGACATGATTTCAGCTCAAAGCAGCTCTTCATCATTAGCAGAATCAACAATGTTCTAAGAATTATGTGCCTGGCTCACCACACTGCTGCTGATTAACACTCCACAGTCTTGGAAGAAACACTTCAACAAAAAACCAAAGAGCTACAAAGGGAAAAATATTCCCTTATAGCCAAGCTCAACTCCCACTGAAATCCCTGTAAGTGTTTCCACTGACTCCGGGGGGAATCAGACCAGTTGCTACCCAGGAGACAACCTATAAATGGATGAGATTTCTGTGTGAGTCATCTCTATATACAGCCAAGCTCAGCTCCTTTCTCCAGTTGGTCTTTTGTCTTGTCAGTGCTGTTTATGTGAGGAGCTCTGTCCTTCTGTCACCCCAGTACTTTAATGGCCAGATATCTGGCATCACACACAGGGTGGTCACCGCAGGCTGCAGAGTGTGAAGCATCACCTCCAACTTTCTGCTTGAACACAAATTCATTTGTTCCTTCACGTCAGCATGTGCTTATGAAGATCACCTTCCACAATACAGATGGTCTCCCTCTGGTTTGAAATAACACATCACCACCAACAAGAAGCAGAGCTTCAGGAGACCACATCAGTTTGTAAAGGCATTTTGTTAGATGGCATTAAAATTAATACCTGCCCAGAGCCACTTACCAGGGAGCAGACCCAGAAGGAACACTGCTCTCCTGGGATCTCCAGCAATGTTCTGTGCAGTAGTTGTCAGATAGCCCTTGCCACCCTCCTTCACTGATAACTTTATCTAACCAGCAACAGGAGAGTGTGGAGTATAGAAAAAGGTGTCTGAAAAACCATACTGGAAAAATGGCTTTCAAGGATTTTGTGCAGCACTTGCCCATGACCTGACATCTGAATGAGCAGCAGTGGAGGAGCTACACCACCACCTCTGCAGGTCCAGACATCAGAAAGTCATTAACCAGTATGTTCTATAGCTGGAGATCTTCAAACTGCTTAAAAGAAATAAGCAGCCTTATCTGTTGCAGGGGTTTAAGCAAATTAAGGCCAAGAAAGTTCTTCAAGAACACCCAGAAAAACTAGCAGGCACCTGAAGTCTTCCAGATCCAAATCTACCCTTGTCTGCTTTTCCCCAAACTACCACTCAAGTCAATTTAAAGGGATTTAGGAGCACGTGATGCATTTTAAGAGGGGATTGCTGAAGACTGGCAGAGAGAAGAAATGCAGTAATGAGAGGAAAGCCCTTAAGAAGCAATGAAGCCTCTGTCACACCATGCCTTTGAGGCAGAGGAACAAACAAAAGCTGTAATTACTAGAAGGAAGCACTTCCAGAGCCAACACTTATCTAATTTAAATAAAGGCAGATATATACAGGAAGGACCAGAGGACAAGCAGCAAGTCTGTGTCCCCAAATGCACCTTCTATAAACAGTTCTTTCTGCCAGAAAATGGGCTTTCTGGCAAGACGTAGCCAGTCCCTACTTTGGGGGATTCTTCTTCTCTTCTCCACCTCAAATGCATTACACCAAAGCCAAGGTTTCTACCAGCTGCATTTCCCCCTTCCAGGGCTCCATAAGGACCCACGGCCTCAAAGACTCACAGATCTGATGCAAAACAGGGTGCTACTAGGAGGTTGCCAGCGATAGCACTAGGCAGTGTAACTATGTAACAGTGTATGCTATGTAACTATGTAACAGTGATAGCACTAGGCAGGACCACACTCAGAAGGTAAAAGAAAAGAAAATCCTCATCTGCTTAGATGTTTTTCCTTTAGGAGACAAGAAAGTTGGGTTCAGTTCTCTGCCTTCCATGCTCGAAACATTTACAACACCCATTTGGGCCCATCCAAACTTCATCGACTGAAGTCACTCCCGCATTACTTGGCACAATTGGCCAAGCGTAATCCTAGAAGGTGTTGAACTCTCCAGTTTTCATAGGGTACAGCCAGGGGCTCATTGGTAACATCAGAGATAGTCATAAATTCATTGCCTCGCGCTACGGAAACTGGCTGTAGAACGGCTCGCTGTCACCTCCCAGGATCATCTTCCCCACACTTCCCAATGCTTTTGCTCTACGTTTCATTTCTTGGTATTATAAATTAAGCTGTCCTCACTCTGAAAGATGAGAGAGTAGATTTTATGGTCTCTGCAGTTAGAAGGAAAACATATTAAACTATAAACTTTGATGTAATAACCTCTAAAAGTATGGTTGAGTGACAGCTGATTTTTTCTTAAGTGTAATTTTCAACTTTTCAAAAATCCATTTAGTTAAATTCATTGATAGCAATAAAGTTACAATCTAGATAACCAGGGAAATTTCCTTCCACTTACAATTTTTTCCGCTGTTTGAATTGCTTTGCTCAGAAGCAAACAGAGCTTTTCTTATCAGTCCTCCATGCTTATTGTTAATTTTCTTCTATAAACTAAAACTCCAGACATCTTCCCTGTAAAAGCGTGCCAGAATTTAATTGACAGTGGCACCAAGCTAAAGCAATAATTCCAGTAGAAACTAAGCAGATTTCATTACTGTCAGCATGTTTTCCACATCAGAGGAAAAGGCTGGACAATCCAAGTGTCACATAAAAGATGGGATCATTTTACTAGGAAAGAGGGCTGGAGGATCTCACTCCCCTTGGTATTTTAGTAGCTATAATTCCTCCTATGAGACAGAAGCCTGAGCTACAGAAATCTAGAAAGAAAATATGGAAAGAGAAGCTTTCTCCTGCTTTCAGCACAACTTGGACCAGCACAGGTATGCAGAAATAAGCTTGTTTTGCATCTCCTTCAGTTCTTACAGAAGATTTTGGCATCTTTTAGCTGGAGCAGACTATTGCCACATAAGATGGATCTGCAAGGTGGTTTGCCAAACAGAGGAAGAAGCAAATAGACCTTGAAAAGATAAATCTGTACTGGAGGCCAACTTCTAAATTTCTCATTAATTCTCTAGTTGCCCCAGGAATTCATCCGGAGCTCTTGGAGCTCCAAATCAAAGTCTATCCCATCAGCACACCAATTGTTTAATTTTTTAAGCTAATTTTTAAGCAAGTCCTGCAAACCAGCAGTTTCTTAGTCTGTGTGGGATATTACAGCACAGGGAATAACAGATGGCAAGATTCCTTCTTTCTATAACTTTGAAATGCATTGTTATTTGGAGGAACCACAGGAAAAACAAACGAAAATACAAAACCCAAGAAAATATAGAGGAGAAATCCAGCATATGGGGGAATACAGAAATATGTCTTTTTATCCCCACACAAGAGCTGAGGCACTTTCAATCCGAAATCACTAATGCAGACAGGTAAATTCAAGAGGACTCCTTAGAGCTAGGAACCCATTGGTAAAAGATGGAAGTGTTTCTTGCTCCAAATAAGGACCAGAAGAAAGGCAAGCAACCTGTAAAAAAAACAAACAACAAGACCCTTGAGGGGTTTCACACCTTTGAGCTGTTCTCCTGTGAGAACAATTAGAAAGAGTTGCCCAGAGACCTACATTTGTCCACACTGGAGCAGAGTTTGCTCCCCACAGTTCAGTGCTGCTGAGCCAGGGGCAGAAGAAGGACTTCAGAGAATTTTTCCATTTACCAGCCCACACCCATGTTCTTCCACTTTTCAGTGGAGTAACAGGAAGTCTACCAAGTCCTGACACTGTTATGTAAATCAAAATAATCTTAATTACATGGTAACAGATACATATTTTTGTTGATGTTTAACAGCTGATGAAGAAATGAAACTTGAGATTAATAGTTGGTTTTTGAAGGAATTCATAACTTTACCATCAGCACTGACTCAGTCCAGGGTGCCTTAACATCACTACCAGTGATTGATTGCTAGAGCCATTAAATGATGAGCCAACTGGTGTGTGCGTGGTCCATGCCTGGCTCTTGGTCTGCGTTAACATTCCACATTACACAACTGATGGTGGAATAACAAAACCACATGGAGAGCCACAGCCATCGAAAACCGTGGGACCCAGCCAAAGGCCTGGGCTTTTTGGTTGCAGTAGAAAGAGTATTTTCTGGGTAATATCAGAGGCAAGTGCTTTCTTTGGGACATTAGGGTTACATTTAGACTTTAACATATTAAATAATATCCTGTTCTGGGACTGTTTAGTTTGCAGAAGAGGAGGCTGAGGGGAGACCTCATCACTCTCTACAGATGCCTGAAAGGACATTGTAGAGAGGTTGGTGCTGGTCTCTTCTCACAGGCAATTAGCAATAGAACAAGAGGGAATGGCTGCAAGCTGCAGCAGGGTAGGGTTAGACTTGACATTAGGAAACAATTCTTCACAGAAAGAGCGGTCAGAGCCTGGCATGGGCTGCCCAGGGAGGTGGTGGAGTCCCCATCCCTGACTGTGTTTCAGAGTAGATTGGATGTGGTGTTGAGGGGTCTGGTGTTGGGGACAACCTGCAGAGTAGGGCAAACGGTTGGACTTGATGATCCCAAGGGTCTCTTCCAACCTGAATGATTCTATGTTCACTAGAAGGAAAAAAAAAAATAAAAATAAAAGGCACGTGGTAGAGTAACATTCAAGAATCCTAATGATGGTACTGCACTGCTTTTGGGGTTGACCATGAATGTTCTTCGTCACACAAAGTAGCTCTCCATCAATTTTATTTTTTTTTTTTAATTCAGAATTAGCTGGAAAACTGTCAAGTTAATATGCAAACCATCAGCCACATCTTTTTTCTACTAATGCCACATTCAAAAGCTTTTGTGTGACATCACTCCAATGACCTCACTGTTCTCCATCCATTTCCATTTGGCATCCAATCCCTCCACCTTCCAGCAGCTAGCATGAAACAGAGGGGCTTTTGCAAAAAAAAAAAAAGGGGAGTCCTAGGACTCTTTCCAGGAATCTGGGGAGAACTGGCCCCATTGTGAAGATCCACAGGGAGTAGGGGGAACCAGAGTAGAAAAAGATGGTGCTGACAGACCTATGCTCTCAAGGTGCAGTGCTCCTTTCAGGAGCTCCTCAAAAGTGCATAGGAAAGGAGACTTCCAGCCAGTGCTTGACCTTCAACCAGCCCTGCAGCCACCACCTTTGCAGAGCCAGGTGAGATGCTCTGGATGTCACATCACAGCCCAAAGCTGGCCGAGGCTGGTCTTTTCCCTTCTGAAAAGCATTCCTGTTCAGATATCCAGCACCTCTGCAGAACGAATGAGGTGGTGTGGGACTGACAGGTCTCTGGTCAAGGCTTGGTGACAATCAATCCTGATTCTACAGGGCAGAGTGAAGGCATTTGTACTTTGTACAGAACGTTGGCTATTGAGGAAATGGATCAAGATACAGTAGCACATTTAAAACAACTTTGCAGACAGTGAGTGGGCTGCAGAGGAAAGCACAGGACACACACTATTATAGATGAAATGAAAGCTTGAAACAGCAATAAATTTAAGGAAATGATTTCTGAAATCCCTAGACTGTCTACATCCAGTCTGGCCATATTAAAATGACTGTGCTCTTTCCACAGCTAAAATGCTTGACATGCCTGGAGAAACCTTATATAAACAGGCAAATATACTTGCTTACATTTTATCCAGCAAACCTGCCATTTGTTGTGGCCCTGTGCTGTGTGTGTTGGCACAGCAAGTCGTTTTCATTTTCAAAATGGAACAAAAAAGAGGAACGGGTGGTAGAAGAGACCCTCCCAGGAAAACCACACAAAACCGTGCAAAATGTCCTGAATAGCAACGCTCTGCAACACCTACCTTCTCTGCTCAGCTTCTACAGGAGAAGCTTTGATGCCTGGAAAGAACAGCCAGTGCAAAGCAATTAGGCATTTCCGAAGAACAGTTCTAGTTGCTTTATCTAGGATTAAACAGTGCAATTTTGCATGAATCACCTTCGTGGCCTCTCTTTCCAAGTGCTTCAAATGGATTTTCTTTTTCCATTAGCTGCTTACCATTTGCAGGAGATGGTTGCTTTGGAGAAACCAGTAGTGTGCCAGAAACCTATCCAAAAGGCTACAGTTTGGACATGAATGCAAGAAGGGAACAGCTTTCAGTATTAAAAAAAAATCCAAACATTTTCCATTAATATTTGGATGTCAAGTGAGCAGTTTCAACATGTGGAAGCTACTGTGGGAAGGAATATTTGTGCGTTAGTTAATGAGCAAAGGTCATCTAGTCCATGCAGCCTCACTGGAATGGACTGGGTGCTGGAGATGAGACAAGTGGAGCTTGACTCAAAATAATACAGCCTGAGCCCAGCCTCTGCTAATGAGTCATTTTGATCAGGGAACATTTCTTAGTACAGCTGCCTTTAGATCTGAGCCTTGACATGCACGGTTGAAGCCTTCAGAGACATAGGAGAGTCAGACACGGTTTCCAACACCCCCTTCAAGAACAGGGAGTTCAAGTGCTTCAAGCATCAGGCTCCACGTATGGAGCATCCAGCACAAGTACTGGAAGTGGTCAAATCTTCACAGTTCTTTCTCCTCAAAAAAAATCCCCCACATCCACAGATGTTTCTTACACAGACTGTCAATGACTGTTGATATTCAAGTGCCTTAGATCCTTGACTATGAAGCTGAGGATTTAGCCATCTGTCTGCAGACAGAGGAGAGGGGTTCAAACAGTAGTAGCTCAGCTACGCTCCAAACTGCTCCCTGACAGTGCCTGGCAATGTTGGAGAAGCAATGCTCGGGTAGCTGACCACATTGGAGCTGTACCTCGACAGGAGAAGTTCAACATCAAGGCCAAGACCTACTCTACCACACATGACTTAAACCTTTGTTCCCATGATTTAATGGACGTAGGAGTAGGAGGAGAAAATCCAAGTGCCTCCTACATTCATCCAAACATTCTATCTGCTTCTGACATTCCTTCTTTCCTTTCTCCCCTTGGCCTCCCAGAGCCAATAACATTTCCATGCCGTAAGCTGGAAACAATTAATGCAGAGACAACAGAAAAACATCCCTTACAGATTAGTTCACATAAGTAATTGCATTAGTCTTCTCAGCAAAACTGTGCTGAAGCCAAAAGGCTCCTGGCTTCAGCGACTGCAGGTGGTTCCAATTATAATCACCCCTCTTACAAGTCAAACCACAGGCTTGCTGCAAGTGACAGCGATTGTGCTCCTACAGCAATTGTGTGACACAGTTATGATATTTGACTGCCAGAGATGTGGCTATCTAGTCTCAAGAACCAGGTTACTAGAACCAGAAGAATGTGGATGGAGTTTGTAGTAAACAATTATACTACTACCTTACAGCGCTGGTACGTTTTCTACATCAGGCTCATAAAATGCAAGGCATCTGTATGTGCAAAATGTAAAGTAATGGAGAAAAAAAACCAAAACAAAACCCAAACAACTCATTAAATTCCAACAGATGAAACACAGAACAAATTCCAGAGTCTTTGCCAGAATTAAGCTAGCAGCAGTTACAGCCACGGGAGACCAACACTTTACAGAGGTCTGCATCCAATCAGCACATAGTCACAAAAGGACAGGTAATGGTTTACAAACAGACCTCATGCCATGGTTTGAAAGGCCACACTAACCTGGACATACACTTCTTATCTGGATGGAGCTGCTGCTGCTATAGACCTGCATCTATGTATGTACTGCGTTATGTATTTATTTAAGTATATTAAGTACTATTTAGGCAGTTTACCTAAATGGACAGGCAAACTTGTGTGCCTGACAACGTTTGCCACAGCACTTGCAGCTGAGCTTCAGCATTGTCCTAAGCACAATGCCAAGGTCTACAGCTAAGCTCAATGAAGTTGAGATGGGGTAGGGAGGGACCAAACCAGCAGCTGCTCCGAGGCAGGCAGGGCCAGTGCCATCAGGTGTACTGCTCACTATCACGTTCACAAATCCTTGTTTGAATTCTGGCCCTGGTTAAAAATAACAAGGGAAACAGGAGGTAAAGACATCTTTTCCCAAAGGGGTGGGCTGGAAGTGGATAACTCAAAGGTGCATCTATGATTAGATCCCTGGTGGGTGGAGTTTTTTTTGGAAGAGCAGCACTAATACATATCTTCGCCTTTGGGCCACCATGTGGCACACACAGTCCTAACAGTAAAGCCTTTTGGTGACTTAAGTCATATCTGGCATGATTGAGGCCATTAAGGAGCCCAGAATTACCAGGACACGGGTGCTCAGACTGCTGACTTGGGCTGGTGGCCACAATATTCACACAGCTCAGCACAGCAGGTTGGAGACAAGATGTTGCATGGATGTAAGCAGGTTCAACTGCAACCCCCAGCTGCAGCCAAACCTTGTTCCTTCTGACAGGTCCAGTTCTAAGAATCTAAGGGGAATTTTGATTAATTGATGGGTTAAAACATTTCAAGGGGGTGTCCTGCTTCCAGCGGCACAGCCTTGTTCAGCTAAGCCCCCAGCATGGAGCAGAAAAGCCATTCATTGCAAAGCAGCCCAAAACACAGAAGCTAATATTTCTTCCTCTTTTCCATCCCTCTCTAGTCAGCTGCTGCCCTGTGTGGACAGCCAATACAGTCCCAGAAATCAGGGAAAAGAAAATATTTTTGAAGTAAGAGGCATCACTTTGGGGCTCAATTATTAGAAGGAAGGCATGGTGCATTTTAATGCATGGGGGGATTTAATTAAGCTTAATTTCCTTTTCCACTATTGCAACTAGGAAGAGTCTGTGGCACTGTAAGATGTCAAATGTTTAAACCTGACAAGTTAATTCCTGCTTGTGGAGCCAAGAACAGATGTGAACCCATTAACTTCCACCTGTTGTAAATCTCTAGCAAGTTCTGTGTACTCAAGGGATGTCTCATGACCATCAAGCATTGCATGGCTGGTCAGGGGAGGTAGTCTTATCTGGTCTGCAAGAGCCCCCTTGGACTTTAAGGAGCCAGCTGGCTCTGGTACTCCCTGGCACTCAGTTCATGGCACTGCCCGAGCTCATATAAGGAGCTGGGAGACCTCCAGAATCTCTTGGACAGGGGAAACCACTAAGTTGCTGAGGTATGGGTGAGCTTTTCTCTAGCCTAAATCCATCCTTAAATACCAACCTCAATTTCTTAAGTCAGTGTGAGTTATGCTGTGATGGTGTCCGTCTCTGTTACTGAAAAGCCCACCCAGGATATAATGAAAAAACTCTCATTATACTACTTTTTGGGTTCAGTGAATCAATATTTCCCAGCAAAGAAGGATTTTACTGGAAAATTCCTAAACAGATCTAATTTGGTCCTGAATGCAATAAAAATTCCAGACCAGATCTTCAAGTGCTGCAGCTCCAGTGCCCGAGGCAAGGTGGAGTAATGCCACCTCAGCAGGGACCTGGCACACAGTGCTTTGGCCAGCTACTTTCTTCTGACTCTTTTCGGACATTCCAGTTTGCCTTTACCTTAAACAACCCAGTCTGCAGTGGACGACTGTAATATTAGACCTGTAGATTGCTCCTTTTTTCACATCTTGGTATTCAAGCTGTCGTGGTGGTCTCTCGCTCCAAACGGTCTGGAATCTTGTGTTTGGCAGGAGATCGTGCAGGCCAACACATTCAATGTTTGTCTTGGTCTGCAGCGAGTCAACCTTGTCTTTCAGGACACAGTCTTCTACTCCCTTATGGTGTTCTCCCCCAAACCCTGCAAAAGAGATTCTCAGTGTCGCTCTCTTCCTGTCATTCCCTATTAATCACATGGAGGTTGGAAGGAAAATGCCAGAGTAGCACCTTAGTATTTATGTTAAGGTAAATAAAGCGAAAAAAAGGATTGGGCAGGAGTCAGCACTTCCAAGCTGATGGGCAGAGACTCACAAGTCATCTACAGCCCAAAGACATATAGCACCACATTGTAGGAGAGTAAAGTTCCTTCAAAACCACCTTCTTATTTAGAGCTTAGTGGAAGGCAGCCAGAATTTTCTCATCAGTTATGCAGAAAATGGGTTTAATTACTGGCTTTTCAAAACTAGACTTGCAAATGGACCTCCTTGTTACAGCAGTGGCCTCTGACCGCAGTTCAATTGCTTTGTCTTGCATCTGCGTGTTGAAGATGTTGCTGCATCCCTGTGGTCAGAGGAAGACGTTGGCTGTGGAGACATCCGAATCTAAGCAAGAGTCACGGGACAGCAGACAGCGAAGAGCTGAGGCTGTTCCAAGGGTGCTGATGCACAAAGGCAGGGAGACACAGACCTTAAGTCATCTCCTTGTCTATGCATGCAAGATCTACACCAAAGCTTTGATCAACCGTTGGTTAAAGCCATCACCAAGAATTTTGAGAAGCCATGCCTCTAGGGGGAAAGCATGTGTGGAAGAGCAACCAGTCGAGTACCTTGGCTTCATACTGTTAGATCAGTGTTTAAGAGCAACCAAAGAGCTCAGAGACTTACCCAGTGGCAGTGAAATGCCTTAACTACATTTTCAAACCTCACTTAATGACACTTGGGGCTCATAAGCATTAACTAAGACTGAGACAAAACATTTCTGTCTGCAAAGATGTGCCCCTCCTGGCTGCCTACACATCTGCAGAGGCTCAGAGGCACATTTCTTTCCCAGTGTCTGGCTTAAATTAGACTCAGAAACTTGTTCCAGATACCAGAACATGGAGAACTTGTGACTCATACTCTGTCATGCCTATCCTGGCCCAGGGGAACCTGGTGCCTCCTATCAAGCATGGAAGGGAAAACCCAGTGATGCTTTAAAGGGTACAGCAGGAGGGTCCTGCAGCATCAGGGAGCTGCCAAGGGGTCAGCTCATCATACAGATACTCAGCCAGGACTTGCCTGCAGAAGTGAAGCCTCTGATGCAGGTGGTTTAAGGTCTAGGATAGAGGTTCACCCTCCACAACAGGACAAACTCAGACTCCTGAGCAATTCCTAAGGGAAAAAGTCACTCAAGCATGGCAGACTGTACCTTGGCAAACCTGTACAGCGAGGGAGATTCCACCTTAAAGGGAGCTGGAGGATTATGTGGTGACAAACAACTAGTGAGAAATCCTGTTTAAAACTCCTGTGATCGAGAACATTTTTATGGATACTATCCAAAACTCCCCACTTGATTTTCCATATAATATCCACAGTGATACCATTTAAAAGGGAAAAAAATTGCAAAGGGATGTTTTTTCTTACACATGGAAAAATACAGGCAGGATGAATGCCAATACCACCTGCCTGTGAAGGAAGGAGACCAAACCCTTCCAGTGTGCCTGTGTAACAACTGAGAGAGACCAGTCCTAAAAGCCAAAAGTTTAGCAGCGATCTACAGAGGTGATCAACAGAATGGAAAGGAGAATTTTTTAGGCATAAGACTCCTGCAGTTCTGGGATGAATTTTGGGATGGTGAGCTGACGATGTAAGGCACCACATTCCCAAGGAAGCTGGTAGGGACCTCTGAGCACCACAGATATCTCTGGCCATTCTGTCAGCAACACTTCCCTTCACCCCACACCGGGCTCAGACCTTCCTTCCTCACAGTCTCCTAATAAAATCAAGTGCCCACAGGGCTACCCACCTGGGTGCTTTATTTCCCACCCAGAACTGAACCAGGTAGAGTCCATTAAAGTAGAAAAGCTATGAATAAATTCGCTGCTGAACTCCACAGTTTAGCCCGTAGAAAAGCCTTCCTGAGATCCTACTACTTCTAGTCACTCAAATTAACAGGAATCCTTAAAGCTTCATTCCCTAATGCCATCTTTTTGCCTCTTGAAATACACACTGTTCCCCAAAACCCACCCAGGCAGTGAGATGTGATTCAGTCCATGCGCTGCTGCAGCCAAGCTCAGACACCACTGACTCGCTTCAGAGAAAATAATCTCATGTGAAAGAAGTGGGTGAGGATTTGCTACCAATGGCCAGAAGTTAAAAACTCTCAGCATCAATTCAGAGAATTTCCATTAAGAGCAGAGTTTATTGAACAAGAAGCTCAAAAATATCTGTATCTGAAGGTAATTGTGGGGACTTAGAGACTTATTTTGATAATTCAGTTTTCAAGACGCAATGTTTTGGATCTTAACTTCTCCACTTTATTTTGAAGATGCTTGAACTGAAGAATAGTTTCAGAGATAATATGAGCACTGAGGATATTTGCTTCATTTCATCTCTACTTCAATACCATTGACTATGAAATGGATCTGCTTTTAAAAGCCTAATAAAACCTTTTGCCTGAAAATGAATTTAGTGAATTCATAAGTGGCAGAAGTTGTTTAAAACAGAAAATTCCACAGAGATTCAGTGTTACATTTTTTTCATGTTTCAGTACTCCAGAACATTGCCTCAATACCTTGTAACAAATGAGCAGAAGCCAGAAAACCCTAGAAAAGAGCTTGGGGCGGGGGGAAGAGCTCAAACCACAAAGTACAGGACGATGCAGGGCTCCTCTCTCTCAGGTGGCCACTGCTCCCACCAGCCTCATCCCTGGCTCACTGCCATTCACATTTGATTTTTTTATTTTACTTTTGTTCCTCGAAATTACATCAACCAACAGCTTAAAATGGCAGCCCCCGAGAGAGACAGCTACCATAAGAGCAGGTACAACATATATACCTTTACTGAAAGCTTCCCAAGGGCCATCCCCGCTGAGAGACAGCCCTACCGTAGAGGCTGTAGCATTGCCTGGGGCTGTCGTGTCACACAGCACAACTGCCTGTGTTGAGGTACAGCCCAATTTTGGAGCTACACCTCAACAATATAGGCATAGGTGTTGAGGTATAGCCCAATTTTGGAGTCCAATTTTTCTTTTTTTGGAGAAACCTTCTATATCACCATGCGGACACAATGCTTATAGAAAAATGGCCTATCTAGAAAGGACCAAGACTTCTGAACTTCTCTCAGGGTACAGAACCATGGATGCCTGTTCCTATTGAGACCTTTTATTATTTTTTTTTAATAAAAAAATACTGGTCTTAGCTACAGTTTACTTTTCCCACTTAGAAACGTGGAAAAGTTTGTTCAGCTTAAAATTTCCTGTTTGGCATTAGCAGCTGCTGGCTATGATATTTATAAATATTTCAGCAGACATTTCTGGGGGAATCTGGTTACAATTAAAGAGCAAGCCACGCAGCTCTGCCGCCCCTTGCTCCCCGGCAGGATTCGTGCCGCCCGAGGTTACCCATGGGAGAAGAGGGGTTGCTGCTCGGCGAGGCCGTGTGTGCTGCGAGGCAGGCGTTGGCAGCCAGTGGTGGGACTTCAGGGGGTCTGTTTTCAAAGGGGAAAGTGAGATCACTTGCTTGTGGTGTCCAAATGTAGTAGCTGGGGAGGCACATATGGTCAAGCAGGCCTGGAACCACCTACTCCGAGCATCACTCGTGGTGCTCATCTCGCTTCCCAACGCCCCTGGAGCATCTTCAGGTTGGGCAGGGCAGAAATGCGTCTCTCCAAGCTAAGCATCTCTCCCTGCCCATCAGCCCCATGCATCCCAGCATTTCGTGCTCTCCCTGGGTACATCCAGTTCTCCATTTCTCCTGATTCTTGTTAATAACTACCTAAAGCTAAAGCAAGTCGGAGTGAAGAGCAGAAAGAAGAGCCCAGCTGAAGGCAACCCTTTGATTTCCCAGGCAGGTCTGACCACAGCTTTCTGAATCATTCACCTCCGCTGAACCAAAGGGCAGGTTCTTTCTCCCCAGGCAGCCACCACCTTGCTTCAGGGCTTCCCATCTGTTTTGAAATAGTCTCTGATATGATGTGGACTGCAAAAAAAATAATAGCCTTCAAACATCTCAGCATCTCCTTGCACAGCTGATGCACAGCATCCTATGTGGATTTGCTTTCAACCCTTGGTGCTACTGCCCAGTGATGGCAGAGGAGAACGTGGCTTCCCAACGAGCCAGCTCACTCTGAGGAGTCACACAAAATAAACAATGAGGCAATGGTATTGCCTCAGAAACCACTAACCTGACACAGCAGCTGCCCTTTTTACTGTAAGGCTACCTAGCAAAGGAGAGATTACTCAGAGGAATGGTGGGTGGAGATGACACGTGTGCCAGTGAGTTGCTTTCCCACAGACCTTTCTCAGGTTTTTTATCACCTCCTTAACACCACATCTTGCCCTCTCCCCATGTAAAGCTGAGGCAGTCCAAAAGCATCTATACTGTGCACAAGTGGCACACAGCTGGGACCTCACAGCAAGCACAGGTCCCATATCCAAGCCCAAGCATGTGATGAGCGTAGTTCTTGCCCTGTCTGTGCACCCAGTGAAGAGCATCTCCTAAATCTTCACCAGGAGCTTTGTGGGCACAACTCAGGACCATGTCTGAGCCTGCACAGCTCAACCAGTCCTGCTGTGGCTCATGGTTCAGTGCTGATCCAGCTCAGTGTCCCATCTTTTGGGACCTAAATGCTTTATGGGCATTTCAGAAAAGCCGGGAGCACGGATCATTTCATTACCCTTTTCCTGCGTTTCAGGATAAACAGCAGCAAGAAGGTAAGGTAGAAGCAGCCCAAAAAGAAGAAAGCCCATAAACAGTTCTGCAGGCAAATGCTTTTACAGGACAAGCGACTTTAAGTTCCTCATTCGCTGATTTTATGTAAAAAGAGGCAAAATATGCTGAGCAAATAAAAGGCATAATTGCACAGCCTCAGCCCCAGTTTCCGGCCGTATGCAATAGCACCGTGAACTTCTTAAAGAGCAGCATTTCCTGACCCTCAAGTGCTCGCAGATGGTGTTGTCCTGGAGCACTTTCTGCTGATGCTCCGTGGTTCCCTTTGCCTTGCGTGACTACTCTGCAGCTTGGGTTTGTTTATTGCACTTTTTCCTGCTCTTCGGTTATGAGCTAAGGAAGGGAACCAGCCACTTTTGCTAGTTTAATCCCTTGCTGGTGCCAGTGCACGTCCGCGGGGGTGATTAACGGGGTGTGTCACTACCATTCACGTGAGCAAAGATTGCAAAATCGGGTCCCTTTAGCTGGAGTGCGGGGATGGATGTCCCGTTGTCAGGGATGAGCTTGTAAACATCTGAGCACTTTTGGGTCTACATGGTAAGCAGGGTGAGGGGATGTGTTATCTGCCTAGAAGTAGAACCAGACTTGGTAAAGCACCCAGTCCAGGCAGATGGCCACCAGAAGCCAGTTCTAAGCTCAAAGCCACATCACCACATGAGCTTGTCTGGTGTCCAAAGCCATGAGCACCACTGTCTCTCACTAGGAGACGTGCTGAGCATGAGGATGCCTACAGCTTTCAGCAAACAGCTGTGTCTTCAGACTGGTGTTATAAAAATCAGCCTGAATTATGAAGTTATGACTGTGGTCACTGTCATTGTGATATTTCACCTTTCTTCAGAGCCATCCTCTGGCTCTTCATAGGGTTTGGTAACTCCACAAGTGCTGCTGTACAGAGATAGGTTTGTAATACTTGGGGGATATATGGGATTGCCACCTAATGGTCACTGAAAAAGGCCACTTATCCCAACTGCATACTCTGAAACAAGAGCAGAGAGCTAGAAAACCTACACAGAAGCACTTATGGAAATCCTGAAACCTATGAATTCATCACCCTGCCTCTACGAAACCACAAATTCAACAAATGCCCTCAGAAGGCCTCCAGGTTTTACACAACTGTTTTCCAACCAGATCTTTGTTCTTCTTCCCGAAGTAACAGTCAAAATACAACCAGTTTTGCATAACAGGGCTTGATGCACAAGCTGTATATGAAATAATTTCCTTCAGAAATCAGTCAAAGTTCCATCAGAAAGACTGACTGATACGAGACAGGTGGCAAGGGCAAGTCAAAAGCTCAAGAGGCAGCCAAGCTCTCTGAAAAGCTGCAGAAAAAGCAAGGGTAAGGGAAAGAGATGTGCCTGGACCAACTCATGACAATTCTGTAAAGAGTTTTTCACTGTACCATGAATGGCAGCATCAAACAAGCCCTCCCTGTCACCTTCTCTTCCAGGAGGGGGATCACTGATCCTCAGTGAAGTTATTCTGCCTTCATAGTAGGATGCCTTGGTGCAACATGCCTCACTGCAGACTTGATGCCCCTCTGCTCTTGCACCAAATGACTTCTAGGAAAAGCACCGAGCTTTTGCAAAGCATTTACTCATGAAAGTGTTACAAAACAGTAAGGCATCATTCATTGTTGGAAAGAAAATCCCCCTAAGTATTTTTCTTCAGGGAACTTGCAGATTTCTGCAAATCTTCTCAAATGTCTCACCAAAGAGGACTCTGAAGGGAAAAAAAAAAAGGCAAAAAAAAAAAAGCAAGAATTGCCTGAGCCACAGCTGGATGCCTCTAATGCTGATTGCTTTTTTGAGCCTGTTTTTCACTAGCAGAAGAATTACCCTTAGTTTTCTTTTGTGCTCCTCCTGAGACAGCAGCTAACAGGTGCAACAACTTTCCAGTAAGTCACACGTAGAAACAAGACTTTAAGTACAGCAGAAAAGCAAGGAGTAGAATTTCTTCCAGTGATGGCATGTGGGTGGCTTCACCCCTGGCCTTCAGGGTTGACTTACTGGGGTCATCCTTCTGCAGCACATTTGGCTGCAATGCCTTGGCTTCTTCCAAGCCTCTGCCTGGCCTTTTACACCCACGAAGGCTTTTGCCTTTCCACCTTTCACGTACTGAGGCCCAGGGAACTGCCATCACCCACCCCACGGCCCTCCCAGCCTCATCCCCTGCGCACATGGGGCAGGTCAACTCCAGACCTCCTTCATAAGCCAAGCAAACACTGCTTTGAGGTTTCCATGATGTTGGAAGAGCCCATGTTTTCCACTACAGCACTGCAGGCAAGATATCTCCTGGGACAAAGCACAGCCCTGCTTTTTCTCTTGCTTTAAATGTATTTGCAGAAGGCCACTGGAAAGGAAAAGAATTTTCTAGAAGAAAAGCAGCTCTGGCTCTTCTCTCAGATGTAAATGAGCAAACCCATCACATTAAGTTTCCCAAAACACAGCATTTCACAGTCAACAACTGCTTTTCCAGCCCATCAGAGGCGCTGCTTTCTTTTCACTGCCCCAAACCAGGAGAGCCCTGGTGCTCAGCTGGGACAGGATCGACCCACCAGCCCAGCCATGATTGCTAGGCATCAGCAGGATTTCAGGACTTAGTAGAACACACACTTAAAAAGCTGTATTTTTCCTAGATGGCTTTCTGCATACATTTAATTATTTTGTTGAACTGGAGCCACTGCAAGTGAAGGAATCATTATTCTAAAAAAGTAAACAAGGGCGGCTGCGCATTCCTGCAAATTTTCAATAGAATAACACTCTTGACTCCAGAGTAGGAAAAAAAGAAAGATTCTCCTCCAAAAGCCTCATATTTGCTCTTAGTTTGGCTTCTTTTACCCCAGCCTTGGGGGGAGTTCTTGCAGAGGACAGCCCCAGGTAGAGCTTGCAATGGCACATCCCCATGTACTCTGGGTTTCAGGTGGAAATGCTCTGACAACACGAGAAACCAAAGCCCACTGGTGCAGTTTGATTCCATGCTGAACACCCCAGTGGGGTTTGCCACACGGCCAATCCTAAACACTGCTTGTCATACAGCTACTCTAGGGACTCCGCAGCAGCCTGGACCCTCACCCAGCAGCACCTTAAGTTGGCTTTTCTTCTCCCCCCACACATAGTGGTGCTGCCTGGAGACTCCTGGAGCTGTGGGTTCACAGGGGAACCCCAAATCCTTCATACCGCCACAGCCCTCAGCTGGGATATCCCTCGGGTTCCCACACCCAGCCAGGCTCACAGGAACTCTCTGCCCCTCAGCCAGCAGTTCCCCAGGAGACTTATGTTTCTCCTCAGCACTAGCAACTTCCTTCTTCCTTTCACTTCCACCTTTTGTCACATCAAAAAAAAAAAAATCAAAACCCAAACCATTTTTTTAAAAAGTCTTTAGAAAATTACAGATAAGTTTTATATTCCCATCATCTCAGCACTCCTCATTTCCCCATCTTTCAGCTGCTCTACTCTCACTTCTTCCCTTTGCGCTCCTCAAAGGCTGAACCCACCCTTTGGTGGGGTGACTGCCAGAACCCACCTTCACTCCACAGGGATAAGGTATAGGGGTCCATGGGGGAAAACATCCCCAAAGCATCACTGAATCAAAGCAAAAGATGCAGTCCCTGCTGGTCAACTAAAGCAGCTCATCCATGATTGCTGATCTAGGCCACCTGGGTAACTCTCCCTGAGCACAGTGGGGCGAGAAACCAACTTGGAGCAGGGAAGCAAGGGAATTAAATAATCTCAAGACTTTCCACCAATATAAGATGTGATCTGGAGACACCACAGTCCTGGGGGGCTTCCAAGCCCAGAACCCATGGGAAGGCAACCTGGGATGGCCCAGGGAAATTACAGAGGCAACACAACGGGGACACCAGCCCTGCACCCCTAACACTGTGGGGAGCTGCTGCTGGCACCACCAGCAGCTACAGGGATGGAGCAGGCAGGAGGAGGAGGAAGGAAGAAGCCCTGCCAGAGGGCCAGGGAGGATTAGCAATGGGAGAGAGCAAAAAGGGAATTGGATTGAAAGGATAATGCACCTCTACCTACTGTAAAGTCCACTAGGGTTTGTAAACCTGGAGTTCCCCTCAAAGCAAGCCTAGCAACACCAGGCCTTATCCAAAACATAAAGGAAGTCATCACTGCATCACCACCAGCCCCAACACCTGCCCATAAACCAGGCAGGGGAAAGCCAGGGCTGTATTTCCAGGAGATGAAAACTGCTCTCTCAGCAAACAGGACTGCTTGTAGTTACTAAGCACGTCCAAACAAAGTTTCCCCTGCTCCCATCTACTCAAATGGCTTCATTTGGCAAAAAAACCACTTAATCAGTCACCAGGCAAGACGCCAAGAAGGTACCAGCAAGGGGCACTAACCTAGATGAGGATCAGATCTGCTTTCCACCTTCCCAAGTTGTGAAGGATTTCATATCGCTTAGTCATCAAGCGCCACAGAAGACAAAAAAAGGCAAAACAAAAAAGCAAAACTCGGCCCTTGCAACTAAAGACACTGCTACTCAGCAAGATGCAAAGCAGTTTGCCCCCTCTCTCAGGCTTTTGTAGGAGTTAGTAATTAATTATTCTAATTACAAAAAGCTGAGCCTCCCCCAGGAGCCAGTCCCCTGACAGGACTCTTCTTCCTTGGGCTGCTGGGCATAGGTGGCTCAAAGGGTTCTTCATCACCTCTCTGGCCTTAAGCAATAGGGCTGCATCACTCCAGAAAAGTAAAAGGATGGGACGGAAGGCTGGGGAAGGGAAATAAAAGAAAAGCTTAATTACTTTTCACATTTGAGTGAGTTATGCAGATGGCTCACTGAATATGGGATTTCACTTATCCTGTTTCTCAGACCAAAACAGTCTGGGTTTTTTGTACTCTGCACTTGATACTCATTTCTCTTTTTTTCTCTTTTTTTTTTTGGCCTTGCCATCCTGGGTTTCATCAAAGTAATAGCTGGCCGGGGAGTGAATATAAAGCCCTGGTGGGGTGAATCAGTGCTGTCAGCCCTGTGCCATGGAGTGCTGAGCTTCAGCTCTTGGAGAAGGTGGCTGAGCATCCTGCAGGAGGGATGCAGGGATGCATACAGCTGCCATGGGCTCCTTGAAGTGTGTGACAGTGACTGCTTGTGAAAGTACCACTGAAAAATTATGACAGGCCAGGATCAGAGAGGATAAATGCTTTGCCATTCCTCACTAGCAACTATTAGACCTGTAGATACTGATCCAGCCACATCTAACCTCCCTCCTTCCCCGTGCTAATGTGGTCAGACTGTGCCATTGGGCAGCTCAAACCAAACAAAAAAAATCAAACAGGCATTATCATCACTTTTCATATTTATATTTTTCATTTTATTTTTAATTTTTATTAAAAAAACCCAACCATTATTAAAAATGAATCATTTACTGGAAGGCTTCAGCCGGGGAGAACTCTCGTTTCAGTCTCGTGAACAAAACACAGCACAGTTAAAACCCAAAGGCATAAACAAAACCAGATTAACAAAAAAAAAACCCAGCTCAAACCAAGGCTTATAATTTTGCAGTTTCCTCAGTGTCAATAGAGAGGCTTTTGTTAAAAGCCTTCAATTCAGAATTTCATGGAAGACTTTAAAAACACAGGGGAAGAAGGAAACACATGCTCGTTTAAAAAAAAACAACCCCAAACCAACAAACAAACCAAAGACAAAAACCAAACCAAACCAAAAAACTCAGGAAAAAAAAAATTGCTGGCGTAATGGTTAATTAATTCAACAAATTTACTTCCTCCAAAGCAATCGCTGTTCTTCCAGCCACGCAGTTGGCCCCCGGTGATGTATTTGCTCAGAAAGCTGAACATACACAATAACCTGCCAAGTCATCCTGGCCAAAATTCCCCAATTCCGCCTCTGGTTTGGAGGGGCTTTTCGGTGAGATCATACCCGGCTTCCCACTTTGGGAGCCTGGAGTTTGCAGTGCCAGTAGGTACCACTGGGAGTCTGGAAAGGGGGCTTTACTTCAGGCCCTCTTGGTCCCCACCCCGCAGTGAGACAGCACCAGGATGAGCTCGAAGCTTCTCTCTGAGCTCCTGAACCAGAGCACAATTTTAGCACCTGCCCTTGTATGAACATATCGAGCCCAAAGCCGGGTGTGTTAAAAATTGCAAATTAGTGACTACTTTGTAAAAATAAAAACAAAACAAAACAAAACAAAACAAAAAACCAAACCCCCAAACTTATCCTCAGTGTGGGAACTTTAAGGTCCCAACCAAATAAAAATGGTCTGAAAATATATACATATATATATGGCTTTTCATTTTTTTCCTACCCATTGCATTGGAAACAAAATAAATTTAAGGGTGATATTTGGTTTTTAAAAACAATTCTGTCCTTCATTTTAGCTGTCAGCCAGAACGGACGGGATGGAGGCGCTGACTGCGGTTGCTCACGATGCGGCTCAGAATCCACCCGAGTTCTCCTTCATCCTCGCTAGTAACCGGGAGTAGACGGGTGCTGCAAGGAGAAGACAGAGTTGGGTGGGACAAACACACAGCACCTCCCTCTCCCCTCCCTTCCCAGCTGTGCTACATCTTGCTTGGTGCAAGAAAACAGAAGAAACTCCTCTTTAAGGGGCAGGGATGTGCAATGGGAATTAGAAGCGAGTTGGAGAAGTTGTTTTACCTAGTCGAGGATTCCTCTGAGAAACCTGCATTGAAAGAAAAAACAAGGTTTGAGGAAATACAACACATCTCTGACAGCTCTAAGAACAGTTTGCATGCCAGTATATTTAACCCTGGCCTCCAGAAACTACGGATGAATGATTCTTCATTATTGGAAGGGGAGGGATATAGTACCGTTGCCAAGATTACATTCACAGGAGGCTTCATGGTGCAAAATGTATTAATTCTTGTATAATTAAATCATGTGCGAAGAGAGGATTGGCCATTCCATGCAACACACCCCCTCTCTCTCTTTGGAACTCAAAATCTGGACGTGACATTAGCTTCCAATCACTACTACCAAAATGTAATTTCAGTAGTTCTACAGTGAGAGATTTTTGTGTCCTTTACCTTGGATAATGCAGATGCCTGTTTGAAGATTTCTAATGCAGGGTCTGCAGGCTCATCACCTCTCTCTTGCGGCCTTGAAGCTAAGGGAGGGACATAGATAGCATTGAAATACTCTTCAAAGCACACAGGTGGCTTCCTTCTGATATGTGGGAGGATCATAGAATCATAGAATCATAGAATCATTTAGGTTGGAAGAGACCCCTGGGATCATCAAGTCCAACCATAATTGGATGTGTTGAAAAATCCCAGAACAGACTAATCCTCCTCAATAAACTGAAGGGATTGCCATCTGTCACCTCTCCCCTCCCAAAGCATCTCTGCTGTAACAGTGTGGCTCCTGATATTTCTAACCAAGGACCTACCATGAGGCTGTAAGACAGAGTTCACGGCATAAACCACACCATTTGTGGCCATGATATCGCTTTCAGCAACTGGCTCCTTGTTGACATGTATTACGTTGTTTTTCTGTCCAGGAAAAGAAAAAGGAAAAAAAAAAAAAAAAGTAGAAAATGAGAAACTTTTGTCACCAGTGGTTTCCAATTATATTAAAAAAGCCCTCACTTTGCATTCATTCATTCACTTTATGGCCGTAGGCGTTTTCATTCCTCTTGCCAATTCAGGAGAAAATGAAAACAAATTACAGCCTGAGCAGTTTGTCCTGGAGTGGCTGGCAGGCTTCGAAGCATGGACTCTCTCGGTGTGCTGGCTGGGAACTCTGTCCCGTGGCAGCAGAGCACATCCACCAGCTCCTGGTGGCAGCGGGCGCCGCTGCCCATCCCAAGAGGGGTGGCTGCAGAGATGGCATCAGGAGAGGGCAGGTCAGGACTGGACATGGGAAGAGTCTTAGCATGCAAGTTGGCCAACTCAATGCCCAAACATTGGCCTTTCCATTTTTATCCTGCATTTTCATCCTCGTGCACAGAGTGGGTCTCGAGTTATTTATTTTCTGAAATATATTTTTCCCCCCCCTCAGTAGAGGTTTTTATATTTTCTTAATGTCGTGCAGAATTTGTGAAGTGAAATTACTCATCTAAATAAATCCTGCTGCATTAAAGGAGCCCATGCTGAGATCATTTTTGTTATACTAAAAAAGACGTGTTAGCTGAACAAGCTATTCATTTAATTTATTTATGCTTTTCCCCCATGACCCGGGTTTAAATTTACAACAGCTCCTGGAAATCATTTACAATTGGCCTTCTGGGGAGAAAGCTGAAGCAAACCACATTTCAAGTCTGCCAGCTTGTTGAATTGAAGACGTGGCAACCTTCCCTCCGCTACAGCCCAGAAAGCACTGTTTGGAGGGTCTGCACACACGTTTAGAAGAGGTTCCCACACCATCCAAATGCGCACAGACAACCTTTGGTCCTCAAGGTGGACAGCTAAAACACAGCTCACAGCCCTGCTGACTGTGAAACCCCATCTGAGGTGACTCACCATGCTGACTTCCAGTTTATCTCCGTGCATGGACTTCAGCCTCACAAGGGCATTGACTGCACCGCTCACCAGGATCTCATCAGCGATGTGGAACTTGAGGATGTTGGCAAGCTCCTTGGCATTACCTGGAGGAAGAAAACATTTACATTCACAAAAGAGCAATCAGCACTTGCTTCCTGTATTTCATGTGCTGGAATGACTTTACCTGGAAAACACCATCATTTCCTGAAAGTGCAAGGGAAGAATGTAAAATTGAAAAGGCTGGGCAGAAGGACCGTGTTTGAACTTGGTTAGGACATTGAGGCCATTTCTGCCTGGACAGGTCAGGATCTCATTGAGTCCAGAAGGACACTCTTCCAATGTCCAACCTTGGTACATACCAAACCTGCCCTGTACATGAAACCCCTATCTCTTGTTTTGTGAGTCCCTCATTCTCTCACTGTGCACAGCAAGAACCTGCTTCTGTTGCTGCTTTCACTTCCCAAGGAAGTCTCAGCAGGGGAGAAAGGTCTCTGTGAAATAAGGAAGCTGACAGAGCACACTGGGTATTTGCAAACATCCATACTTTTGCCGGGGCCAGTGTTACCTGCTGATATTCCTCAGGGCTGAAACTGCAGGATTCCTGAGTAGGAAGGGGGAAAGTGCAGGAGAAATGTCACTAATGGCTTGCAGGTTGTTGGCCTGATCTGCACTGAGTGTCCACTCATCTAGCTGAGCTTTGAAACAGATCTTAGAAAGATAAGCTGCTTCCCCTTTGCCATCTATTTTCCCAAAGAGGCACAGCATGGGCCAGCAGCCCTCCTCCATCTGCTCCTTTAGAGGATGCAGTGTCACTGGTAAAGCCCACAGTGACAGTTAGTCCAAAGACTGCCTCCATCTAGAAAACCAGAGCAGCAAGGGGGACTTTCTGTTTTACAGTCCACAACTGAATACACTGGGAGCTGTTTCTCCATTACAGTTTTTCTAGGGTGGCCCCAGTTCACACTGCATGTTCTCACCAGTATGAATCACTTCTTCATCAGAAGCGTAAGCTAAATATTTGCATGAAGAAAGAAGAACATCTGAAGTGTCTGCATCTGGGATACTTCATTCCTGCAGCCGTTTACAATAGCAGCAAAACAGTTCTGAAATATTTATATATTAAGCACTAGACTGGATGTGCAGCCTGATATTACCAGTTCCTCCATCCCTGCACTTAAAAGGATAACCAGCTACCATGGGCAGATGGCTTCCCAAATTATGATGTCAATGTTTGGTTGGGGGTTAATGATGAGAAGACTTTGCTCTCAAATACCTGACATTGTTTCCAACCGCAGCCGGTTTTCAACATGAACAAAATAAAAGATCATGCTGCTTATCCAGAAGAGCATTATTAAACATTCCCATGCATTTTTCCACACCCAGCCTGCATGCCTGTGCTTTTTGGGATATTGGTCTTCGGCCATGCTAGACTGGAATATTTGTTGTCTTCTCAGGATCAGATTGGACTTCCTGCTTTGTCCATGTACACATAGATGGAGCAACAGCTCCATCCTTTTACTGCTTACATTTCACACAGTGTAACTTGAGACTGAATGTGGACAACGTTTTCTATTTGCAAAGCTTCTTTTAGACACCCTGATCCTATGTGGTTGACAGCCACGTTCTCACTTCTTCCATCCATGACTTGCAAGGCAGAGGTCTCATTGATTCCTCTAGAAACACCTCGGGGTTATCTTGCTTACACCAGCCAGCACAGCCAAATTCAACTCATGGGTTTTTTTGTAGCACAGACTACAAACATGTGTTCCAAGCACAAGAAAAGTATAAGGCCTAGCCCACACTTTGTGTGGGAGTTCAGTGCCATCCTCAGCTTTCTGCTGGACAGGGCTTGAGGACAAGTGAATTGTGTAGGAAGCCCACGCTTCCAACAGACAGGGTCAAAGAACAAGATATGGCAGAGAAACATGGCCATTGCTGCCACACCATGCCAATAACCCACAGTGGCTGTTCATCTAAATGCTCTGAAAACGCTCACCCATTAGTTTGTTCAATTCCCCTTGGGGCATGGCTCGGAAAGCTTCGTTTGTTGGAGCGAACACCGTGAAGGTACCCGGCCTGTTCAAGTTCTCTGTCAGACCTGCAGACTGGATTGCAGCCACCAATGTACTGCAAGACAAACACACATACAGCGCTTCACTCTATGTTACTTCCGCTGGTCTCTGAGCGATCGCATGTCGTGTTCAAAAGAGAGCTGTGAAATTACAATTGCAACATCCTGCTGGGGTCCAGCGAAGTATGGAATCATAGAGTAGTTCAGGTTGGAAGGGACCTGAAAGATCCTCTAGTTCTAACTCCTCCTGCCATGGGGCAGGGTCAATTAACCAAATCAGCTAACCAAAAAAATGAATAAATTGATGAGGTAGGAGGTGAGCCTGTGAGGTCCACAAAGAATGTTTGAGAAATGGCAAAGCAAGCTGGGAATGCTGAATCCTTGGGGACCAAATGGTAGTGAGGAGACAGAGAGGGCTGGCCACAGTGGCTCTGATGGGCAGAGGTGGCTTCGGAGCTGGCTTCTCACTGTATTAAAGTGGGACCACACACTCTCAAGCTCACAGTTCATTGAAGGGTTATTTGAAGTCTCGCTCCCTGTAATTTAGGGATGAGACCATGGTTTTGGATGCTCTTTCTGCGTTAAAAAAAAATAATATATATAGCCATGACTACGACCCATAATAAATAGAGCCTGCTTTGGCAGCTCTTCTCCTAGCTAGCACTTAAGAAGAGCAGAAAGGTCACCTGAAGCGATGATCTGCTTTGAGAACGTCCATCACTGAGCCAGATGGTGGAGTCAACATTTTGTCCACGCTAAACAGGGTCCCAAACCTTCCTCTCTTGTCATGGGCAGCAATGCAGGCGTTTTCAATGCACAGGTTCTGCAAGCAAAATAGCACAAAAAGAGAGAAGTTATTAGCATGCACTTCCAAAGAGATATTTTAATACTTTCCACAATGCTCAATTACACTTTTTACATGATAACCATCACAACACAGGCATCGAGCAGCATTCAAGCAGGAACTTACATTGCGGTACACAAAAACTCTCAGTTCCCGGTCACCCAGAGTCTGCAGTTTCTGCCCATGGTAAAGATACTTAGAGGAGAGCTGGTCTCTAACAATGTGGTTCAGAAGCAAGTTTTTCATGTTGCTGTCAACGATGGGGAGTCCATCTGCAGCAAAAAGTAAGGAAGGAACCAGTCATTCACTTAAAATAGCCACTGAGACACTTAAAAAGTGCAAATACAGAGTATTATCTGCATCAGGTTTTAATTTTAAAGCTAGATGTCTATAGTTAAGGCATTTGAGTGAGCATTTCCCTGCTCCTGCACTGAAACTTGGCTGAAGACTGTTTGAAGCAGATCTGTGGCCCAAACTGACAGAAGAAAGGACTTTATTCCCTGGTTTACCTTTGAACGCATCATTCACTGGGGCAAGGAGAGTCACTTGCTCACTGCCAGTTAGATGAGAACTGAGACCAGCTTGTCTGAAAAGGTCTGTAGACTTGGAAACTTCAGATTCTTGTGCCAACTCAAACAGGGTCTTAGCTGAAAAGCAAAGCAACACATAGTAACCTTGCATTGAAGGCAATCCCCCATAACTACAAAATACCTACACCCTCTAAATCCAGTATTTCCTTGGCAAAATAGACAAAACAAAGGCAACAGAAAGAAGGATGCAGAGAGGCACCAGTACCTGAGTCTGGGATCAGCAGCTCATTAACAAAATGCACGACACCATTGGTAGCCAGGACATCCTTGTTGGCAATGATGGGTTTCCCATTGAGGGTCAGCTCTTCCCCACTGCAGCCCACGTCCAAGGTGGTTCCTTCCAGAGTCTCCATCGTCAGGCCAGCGATGATGGCCTCAGCACACATGGCTGACTTCAGGATGTGATGGTTCAGCATGTCTGTAAGAGAAGCAAGTGTCTTAGTGAGCTGGAAAAATCAGTTATGAAATTATTGCATCTTTTACGGGTTCTGTTCAGTGGCAAGGGCCTCCTGCACAGCACTCCAAAAGATGTAAGGCATTTTAAATTGGGCTAGTTTTAATCCAGAAACCTGGGAGAGTTCTGAAAAAGAGTAGTTTTATATACCTTTGTCTGCCTCAAAAGGTTTTATGTGGTTATTTGACTCATTAGTTCGAGGGAGCTACATTGATTAGGTGCTAATTTTCTTGCGTCTCACTGGATTGATAGAAATCACCATCACATATAGGAGTGCTAAAAGAAAACCTGGAAAATGGACTGCTTCAGTATCTGGATAACACTCCCTCTGCCACGTCTACACATCTACCATGTCTACATCCAAAGGAGTCTTGGCTGTCCAGATACAAAAGCTGGAGTTGTTCAAATGTGCTTACTGCAGCTGTTACCAGAGTGCACCAAGGAACTCTTGGGACGTCCTTGAGAAGGAATTCAGAAGATCTGAATACTCTTCAGTCTCTTGATAGGCTCAGTAAACAAGCACTTACCCCTCAGGGCTTCTGGGTCTCCCAGGATCCTGTTCAGTGTCTCTTGTGGGATCTTCGCAAAGGCTTTATTGGTTGGAGCCAAGAGCGTGTACTGGCCTTCACTTTCCAGCAAGCTGGTGAGGTCAGAAGCAGCCACAGCAGCCTTCAGAGCAATGAGAAGAGAGGGTAAAACACATTCAGCCAGAATACAAAGGTCAGCAACTTTGTCCAGATGCACACTAAGGCCCAGATTTATTAAAGCTTTTAAAATTTCAGAGGACTTACAAAAAACCATGAATAGCTTCTTTCAGCCCTTTGGTGCCTTTATAAATTTGACCTGGCCCCGTGGTTCTCTTGCTCTCCAGAAATTTGAGTACAAGAGCCCTTTTTGGCAAGCCTGACTGCTAGTTCGAATACCCCCATATGCCTGGAAAGGGTCACAGCAGTTCCAGTGAAAAATTCAGATGAGAACCCAGAGCTGGCTAAGTGCAAAACCCTTGTGCTTTTTAATTTATTCCCTAACTTGGCAGATACCGAGGCATATAAATTGGTGGTCATAAAATCTGAACAGTTAATATCTCCTAAGGCTGAGAGTCCTACAGAAGAGTGAGAAGCCAGGCTCGGTCTACATCTCTTTGCTGACAGCAACAGCAAGGTAACGATTACTCTCATAAAACCCTACTTGTGCTGATATCAAACACTTCTCTTCCTAAAGCAAAATGAACAATATTGATACAAGGATTTTTTCAGCAGCTTTAGGGTCACAGCACCCAGGGACTAGCAAGCTCTCCATCACAATTTACTGGGAAATAGGATGACTGAGCATCTTTAAGGAGCCCTGGAGCACGCGTGGGGTGGACTCACCCGGAGAGTTTCCAGGCTTTCCTCAGTCTCGATGATCTGCTGAATGCTGTTGGTCGTGGTGGCGATGACTTTGTCGATGACGTGAACCACTCCGTTGGTGGCATGGTGGTCAGCTTTCAGCAGCCTGGCACAGTTCACGGTCACAATCTGCAGAGGGAAAGAGCCACAGGGCGTTACATGCACTAAACCAAGGAGGTGAAGCAGCCTCTGCTGGTTTTCTATTTCAAACACAGCAAGCGCCGTAACATTGAACCAGCAGGAGCAGAAATGCAGTTTCCTAAAAAAACACACAGAGAATGGGAATGCTCTATCAAGGACGTTTGAAATGGTTCGTGTTTAGAGAGCTTTGAAACTAATCAGTGGTTTTGTCTACCCTGCAGCACCAAGACTAAGAAAATATGCAAAACCCAATACTCTATGCATTATACAGCGATGTGGGCAACTTCCCTGCAACAGTACCTGTGAGCTTATAAATACTATTTTCAAGCTCCTTCTACATATTCACCCTAAAACAATAGCTCTTAACCTAGCATTGCAGAGTCTTGGAGGTCCAAGGACAGGGTAGGAGGTGCAAGGCAGCAGAAAAGCAAGTCCACTGCGGTGGGTAGGTTTAACAGAGATGTCTTACCCCGTTGGGATAGTGGTGAATCTGGATAGGCAGGTCCTGGTACATTGAGTTAAGTGTTGTGCCGTGTTTCAGATCATCTGTGAGGACCCGTTTGTTCACCATGTGGTAGCGAAGGGCATTGAGGAGCTCAATGTTAACATTACTGACTAAGGAATCCAGAGTTTCCTGAAAAATCAGAAAAATGTGTTTTTCAGCGCTGAGTTCAATGAAGCCAGTTGTTAGAGGGAGACAAGGGGTCTGGCTGCATCCAAGGTGCTTCCAAGGGATGGGAAGGGGGTGTGTGCATGTGCATTAAGTGATGGATTCAGCCTGAAACTATCCATGCAAACTAAGACCTCTGACTTTCATAAATCTTTATCTTTTGCCTTACAACAGCAGGAAGCAGCTCTGGTTCCCCCATCCTCGGTGGACAAAGGGATGATGGCAGCAAGCTCCAGTGTGGGATCACTGCATCGAAATAAGCAGTGAGGCAACAAAAAGCATCACTCAGGGCCGAGGACAAATACCCTGGGAAACCTTCCCCAACAGCATTGTCCTCACAAGAGGCTCAGCTGGTGCAGGTTTGGGGTAGAGGTTTGGTAGTGGGGATAGCCAGAAAGATGCCCCTTCCCTGCCCCAGTAACTGTTCTTACATCTTTATGGAAAAGTCCTTTAAATTTGGGGTGCAACTGGATAGGGTTTGTACAATCAGGACTCTCCCCCAGATGCTCCACTAGGATCGGAGCACCAGCAGGACAGCGGTGACAATTTCAGGAGTGGAAATTCCACAAGACACAGAGTGACAAAATCAAACCCAATGTAAAGTAAAAGTATACATAGTGGAGTGTAGGAACACGCTGATGCAGAAAGGCTGCAGGTTTACAGAGGCTCCAGTTGGGACTGGCTACTTGTGCAAATTAGTAAGAACCAACCAGAGTGGTAAAGTAAGGGCCAACTAGAGAAACCAAAAGGGATGGAAAGTCTCTAGCTGTGGGTCTTACTGCAATCTCTAAAGGTAAGAAGCAGGGAAAACTGAACAAGGTGATTTTTACATCCACCTGCTGGAAAGCATCCACATCTGTCTAGTGTTAGGTCTTTAAGAAAAAAAGCTCTGGAGCTGATGGACCAGTACAGTGATTCCCACCTTAGAAACTCACAGTCCTTCCCACATCAGGACTGCGTTTGTTCTACTAGACTGGATCCAGAACCCTTCAGAGCTGGACCTCCACTAGACAAAGCCAAAGGAAGAAGCCAAGGAGGAAGAAGAGGAATTATATCTTACAGCAGACAAGGATGCCCAGGCCTCATTACTTGGGGCAAAAATTGTAAAACTTCCAGGTCCTTCGATTTCTGGCCTTAGGTTAGACCGGTCGGAGTAGAGCTGCGTGGTGGCAGACCCAACAACTCCCAGGGTTTCATAGATGTTGGAAAGCGGCAGCGCTGAAAGAAGAGAAGGTTATGTTCCCCACACGTCATTCATCCTTCCTGCACAGCGTGGCATTAAAGGAGCGCTGCTGGTGAGAACACTCAGGGAAATAAAGCACGCCAGGGAACTCCTATCTGATCATTAACTAGGTAATAAATAATCATAGCCTGTCAGCTCCAGCCTCCAATTACAGCAGTGTAATCCAGGTTCTACCACATCTCTGCAGGTTTAAATGGAGTTACTCTGGATTTATATGGATGTGAATTGAGGTGAGCAAAGGTGTCCATTGCTTTCACCCAGTCCTTGTTCGTACTTGGGCTTTTGCTGTTGGGAGCTGGCGGTTCACCGCTGGGCTCGGTCTCCACTGACCCATCCCTCCCAGCCCACAGGGTTAACTGGGGGGCATAAAGCTTTTGTGGAAAGGAGCATTAAGAAAGCAAAAGCAGAATCTCTCTTTCTTCAATAAACCCAGTTAATTCCCTCCCAACCCGCACCAGTGGCTGAACTGCATTTTCTCCTAAATGCAATTTTGCTAACCTCATGCTTGCCAAAAGGAAAATGAGCAGGGATTGGCAGAGCTGTCTGCTACTCTATCATTCCTTTGTATTGCATTTCCAATACAGCTATATTACTAGTTGGAATAAGTAGTTCCCCACAGCCCTCTCCTGCTTGATTAGGTTTAATTATAACCGAGGCTTTAAGTTGTCTGGAACATTTTGCATGCTTTGGAGCTGATCTGGCACTCAGCTGGTGCTCTGCTGAGTCCATTTTTGACTTGTTCATGGCAATATTGAGCACAAATTGCAAAAATAAAATCTGCTTTGAGTAATTTTCTAACATTTCCCATTACTAGGCAGCTGTATAATTTTAAGAAGTCTAAAAAATGTCAAACATATTTTTACCAGCTGGGCAGCCTTTTTCTCCAGGAACTTTTTCATATCCAGGACAGCACTCGTAACTGATTACTCTGGAATAAGAGATGGATATGGCAGATTAACTGACGGCGTCGCCCTGCTTTTTCCCCATTTGCTATAGGGTTTTGTTTCCATCCATATTTGGTGATTCTTCTAAGCAGCCTCTTCATTAGAAATAGAGACTTGAACAAAAGACAAACCACAATTTTTATCTCCTTCAGGGCTGCATGTTGCCAATTTCTCCACAAAACAAAAGCAGACACTATTTTTTTTCCCAAACCAACACTTTCCAGGAGACTTTGTGCAAACAGGGGATGGAAACCGATGCCACGGTTCCAACCCATGTGAGACTCTGCAAGCGCTGGTTCATTTTAGGCATGTTTCCCACGGGATTTGGGAATCTCCCCGGCTGACTGCTGCTGTCAGGTCTCATCACTGTTTGGGCAACACATCCTATCTCTGGTTACAGCTGCTTGACCAAACCAGCCAAGCCTTTTCCCTTCATTTCACCCCATTCCTGTCCACCACCACCAGGAATCATTTGCTTGCTTATGGCAAAATCCACAAGACAGCCCTGGAGGGGAGGGAGCATCCTTGGGCTTGGATTCACTGGCAGAAGGGCTTGGGATAAGCCCTGCAAGGACAAACTTCACCGGTGGTGGCATGTGCATCCATGGGCATCCTGGGCAGTATCGCAGCACACCCATCTTTTCTAATGCTGGATGGCAAACTGCTGCTCTGACCAAGCACCAGCCCCCAGTAAAACCACAGGGACCAGAGACCCCATCCTGGAGACTCAGGGTCATATCCTGCAGATTTGCAGACCCCAAATAAGCAAAAGCTGACTGAATGCTGCAGCTCAGTGGGAAATAAAGGTCTTCTGATTCTCAAAGCTGGTCATTTGAGGGAATATGGTTTGATATTAGAAGAGAAAAAAAAAAAAAGACAGGAAAAAGAAAAAAAAAGATCAATCTAGAAGTTGCCCATTTATTTTTCACAGGGGATTCTTTCACCTTATGGTTGGTGTGAAAGAAGGAAGGCCATCTGATTGATGGGCTATGACAGGGAGGGAATAGGTGTCCCTCCTGAAGACAAGCGTTTCCTCTCTGCTCCCGGCAGGACTGGAGACAAGTAGGATGCTGTAGCACCGAGCCTCAGCACACTCACGCAAAGAGAAAGGAAAATCCTCAAGCTTCAGATATTTGTCATCATTTTAACGCTGTTAACAAACAGTGGAAATGCCTGGGGTTTAAGAGGGAATTCTTCAGGGTAATTAAGAGCCAGTAAGTGAAACAAATACCTGCTTTTCTGTGACAGAAGCAAATAAATTCTGTGTCACGGTTTCCTAAGAGAATTACAAAGCAAACCCAGACTGATTGTCTAGACATTATATATTCCATGTGGGAAAGAGTTTGCCTAAAGCAATCCCTTCCTTTGACTACTGGAGATCTTAACACCCTGCTGGTCTGCTTTCCCCAGCCCCACCATCTCGTGTTCATTAGAAACACACACTTTCTCTCCCCGCCACTTCCCTCCCCTACCTCCCATTTTTCCTTTTTTCACCCTAGAAACTAAATCCAGTCTAGACAGTTCCCCTGGTTCAGACCTGTAATCGAAGACGAAGAGCTGATTAAAGAGAAATCATTCCAAAGCTCAGCATAAGTAATTCCTGAGTGCTGACGTAGGCTTTAAAAGGCTTATTTATAGATCAATCGGAGATTAATGAGCTGTGACGAAGGGGCAGGAGGCTGATGCACACAGCCTGCAGCGGGGGGAGCTCGCCGGCCCAGGGCTGCCCCGGCGACCAGGTGCCTGCCGAGAGAGGAGGGCACCAGGAAGGGATGGAGGGACCACATTACCTGCTTTTCAGCAGGTTCATGGGCATCTCCAGCACTATCCCACAAATGAAGAAGCAACAGAGGCCAGCAATGGGGCAAGGCCCATCCGTGCAGGGGCTAATTCAAGCCCCAACTCTCACTCGCCCACTGCAGTTGACATGCCAGCATTATCTGGTTTATGTTTTGCCTGCCAGCATTTTGAGTTGAGCACCAGGAAACTTCTGCAAAGGGCCAGGTGAACTCAGAGGTGCTTGGCCAAGCGTGTAAACACCTGACTTTTTTGCACCTATAAGGATGGGGTTTGTAAAAATAGCTGCAGCTTCAGCCATTTGCCCTCCCGTGCCTGGTGGACGATGGAAACACAAGACCACCCAGCCCACTCAAAGGTACGTGGACAGCATTCAAGGAGTTGTTCAGGGCTGGACAAAGGACATCATCCCAGCTGGTCCTGTAGCCACCACCAGCCCTCAGGGAGGAGCAGCATGGCCGTGGCTGAAGGCTGCTCTGCCCCACATGCAGGACTCTGCATCTCGATGCTACAGGGCCCTACACATCCATTTGAGAGGAAGGTTGCTCCTTTGACACATCCTCCTCCAGCTGGGTTGGAGCCACAGTCTGCTGTAGAGCTGATGGTTGGACTCGATGATCCCAAGGGTCTCTTCCAACCAAAATGATTCTGTGATTCTATGACCGGGAAGGAGCATTTCTCTTACATGGCTGGAGGCAAACAGCTCAAGGGAGAGGACATTGAACACTCACAACCACCGCACCGTGCGCTGGGTTCTGCACACAAAAGCCTTTGGAGTTGCCAAGTCCATCCCTGTTCCTGGTGTCTGCTCAGCAGCTCCACACCAATACACAGGGACACGTCGGGTGCCGGCAGCGTGGGTGAAATAGGCAATGCCCTCCTACAAAGAGCATTAGGCATCAGCTCTGCAACCCCTCTGCCCACAATTTCCTCACCTCCTCATTGAGTAATTTTGAGTCACGTCTCTTTCAGCCACTGGTTTTGAAACACTGTATTTCTGAAATGTCTGTGTCGGACTGCAGAAGCAAGCTCCCTGGCTTTTATTAGTCATTGTTTCACTTCTGTTGCAGTCCTAGGATCCGAAATTAAATTTTAAGTACATTTTTCAAGGTAATAAAAATAAGCTTAGGCATATATTAGTGAATAAAGATCCATTTGTAATAATTTCCTGTAATAAAATCCATATGTTTTGTTTTTGTAAAATAAGTGCCAGATAGTAATTTTTTTCCCCGAACTGAGGAAAGTGCATCAGACAAGAAAAGGAAAGTTAATTTAAAAGGAAAGAAAAAAACAGGAAACCTTCTGCCACTAGTTATTCCTCCAAAAATAGTCAAACCCCACATTTCTCTAAGTTATCTTTTCATTCTCAAGACAAAAAAGCATGTGGGGACGTCTTCAATTGCAACCCCAGTTCTGGAAGAATGAGTTCAGTGCACAAGGGAGGTAGAGAAATATAAAAAACCCCACAGGCACAACAGTGAGAATATACTCTAAATAAACTATTTCTTTGGCTTTGGCATAACCAACAGCGGAAAATTACCTTATTACCAAACCAGTCTTGTTTCAGTGCTCATTAAAATCAAAGCAGCGTCAGACTTGCTGCCAACAGTCTTATCTCACTTCATCAGCAAGTGATGCAACGATAAAAAATGTACATAAATCCTCTATCTAATTTCTCCCTGGCTGTGTGAGCCAATATCTCAGGAAAGAGAAGAAAAAGAAAAAAGGAGAAAAAGAGTCGTCTTCCGATGCATGAGTTGAAATTTCCATCAAGAACGTCCAGTAGAGCACTCTACCTCCATAGACCAAAATATCCTGCTCAAGGGGAATGCCTGCAGAGCTTCACCAGCCTCTGTCTTACAGCCATGACCTCTTTGTTTCTTGTAAGAGCTATGGAGCTCTTAGTAGATGTACCTGGAGATAAGACCAAGCACATCCAGGTCTTCTGAGCTGGCTCTCCTCGCTGTTCCAGTCACACTGCAGGAGCTCAGCTTTGCTTCTCTGCAGTACCTGGTCTCTCACTGATCTCCCTCTCTCCTACCTGCTTGAAACAGTGCTCAGAGCAGGAAAAGAAAATAATCCAAAGCAGTCAAAACTATCTTCCTAGAGCCAGGTATTGGTACCTGCAACACACATCCAGCTTGTGTGTTCAACCAGATCCACCCAGTTATGCTGATGAACAGCAGCTGGTATTCTGAAAACCTCTCACGGACCGGGTCAATCCCACACAACAGGCTGGTTTTGAGGGTCCATGCTCTGCACCATTAACTGTGCCCACATACCCTCCTGAGCACACCACAGCATCAGGCCCCTGACACTGGTTTAAGAATTTGACTGCTGCAGCAAAACGCATCATGTCCTTTATGGCCCAACCTGATTGCTTCCGTATGCCAGGAACACCACATCTAGTGGGAGCCATCACCAGCAAACGTTTGTAATCAGAGCTGTCCCAGGGTCCTCCAGAAAATGTGAGTCAAGGCACGTGTCTTTTGTTCTGTACAAGCATTGCTAAAGGGCAAAGTAGGCTCAGGCTCAAAAATGACTAGGAAAAGAGAAGAAGACAATAACACCCATTGTGGAGAGGCTGCAAAGCAAAGAACAGTGAGCAAATTCCGCCTATAATGGGAACATTAGCTCATAGGTTAACAGGCAGGTTAAAGCTCTGTGTACTTTTCTCTCAGCGATGCATCATTGGAATAGACACTTGGGTAAAAGCAGAAAAAATGAGGTCAGAAGAGATCACCCCCTCTCCTCAAATGAAATCATGAAAGTTTGCCAGATGCCAGTTGTTCCACCTCTTCCCAGAGCTAAGCGGATGAGTTTGTCTCTGTCAAACACAGCTGCACACTTGGGTTACTTGAGCTTAGTTTCTCATTTGCTTCAGAGCTCCACAAACCTGTGGCTGGATTGCTTTGCCTCTCAGTGGCTCTAACAACAAAGCCGTCCCACATCCACAGCTGAGTCATGTTTTCTTTGGAGACCTATTAAGCTACTCTGTTATCAGAAGAGGCAGTGATGATTCCATATTGCCATTCCATAATCTTGTCCATTTTACGTCAAAAAAACCCACCATTTGACCAAGAAGAGAGCCTCAAGTCTAATCACCCAATTTAAGTCTTCCCAGATTTGGTGGTTTTGTAAAATTAAAGGGAGGGACTTTTACCATATTGCCTCTCCTTTTGGTTCCTTTATTTTTTTTTTCTCCTGTAAAGACAATTTTACATATATCCATGCTCACTATATGGTACATCCTGCATTATATCCTCTGGAAGTACTGAATTTTCCTCTTTTACATGGACCAGTGGGTAGCACAATGAAAAGCCAAAAGCCATGCAGAGTGACAGTTCTTGTTCGGCCCTCCCTCTTCTCAGCACCCACACCAGACACAGGAAACAAATGCCAATGGCCAAACAAATTCCATCTCAGCCAAATCCATACAGGCATCCAAAATAAAAGCCATGTAGCTTATGACAGTTCAAGATCTCAGCATCTGCTGTTTGCTACAAAGACAGAATTTATTTAACGTGCAATAAAGAGAAGCGTGTTCCTATAGATGTAATTACAAATTACATTGGACCATACCACAAACACAGGAGAAGATTTTCTGCTGGTTTGTTCTTCTTGACCCTGCAGATCCAGGACCAGGCTCTGCTCCCCACGGCCAGGGACGTTCAGGGCATTTTTGCTTTGATTTTGGGTAATGTAGTGGTAAGTGGTAAAGTGTGGGCCAGCAAATGTGTCTGAAAGCCCAGTTTGGCCTACACCAAGGAAAAAGATTCTCTGCTCCTGATCTACAGCCTGGCAGACAGTCAAGCATGCATATCCTCAATTATCTGCTGACTACATCTTTCAAAAGCATGTCCCGAGGCTGCTTACACAGATACTTTATGCAACAGCTACTTGAATATTATTGTTTGCACTTTCAGACGTGGAATGGGCCTGCAAGTCTAATTAACTTTCCTGGTGGAGCCATCAGAAAGTGTTGGCTAAAACCGACACCTCTTTCTCCTTATTTCTGTTTTCCCTTCCAAAGCAAACACGTGTAGATGGATTTTACGTTCCCTCCAATACCCATCAGCTCTAGGTTGCTTTTTCCCCCCCCAACTCCCTTTTTATATTTCATTTAAACCTAGGCAGCATTGAGCCTAGCATGGAGAGAGACACAGCGAAGAGCTAGAAAACATCTGGTAGACACTTCATGACAGCATTGATAGCTACATAAGTATACATAGAAATGCAATTAGAATAAACCATCAGGGTTTGTATTTACATGGTACTTTCCATTCTTAACATCTAAGTGTTTTAAGACCATATTTGCCATTTGAGAAAAAAAAAACAACATAAGGCACAAGTATTTCTTTGGGAGTAAAAGGCTAGAAAAATTCCTAATATATACAATGTTAAGCCCATGCTGTGGGCTGTGACACCCCACATCTGTCACATTGCCTCCTTCTCCCACCCAGCACCCACTTCCTCCACTGGGTCTCTGGGGAGACCCTGACATTGCCTCCTTCTCCCACCCAGCACCCACTTCCACAACAAGGTCTCTGGGGAGACCCTGACATTGCCTCCTTCTCCCACCCAGCACCCACTTCCACAGCAGGGTCTCTGGGGAGACCCTGACATTGCCTCCTTCTCCCACCCAGCACCCACTTCCACCACTTGACATTGCCTCCTTCTCCCATTCATCACCTACTTCCACAACAAGGTCTCTGGGGAGACCCTGACATTGCCTCCTTCTCCCACCCAGCACCCACTTCCACAACAAGGTCTCTGGGGAGACCCTGACATTGCCTCCTTCTCCCACCCAGCACCCACTTCCTCCACTGGGTCTCTGGGGAGACCCTGACATTACCTCCTTCTCCCAGCCAGCACCCACTTCCACAACAAGGTCTCTGGGGGGACCCTGGCCAGTGCTCAGGTACTTACGTTGCCTTCCCGCATATCTTCCTCTGGTACCACTGCTTGCAGTTGGTGAAGTATTTCCTGTTCGTGCCGATCAGCTTCTGCACCGCGCACACGTTGGGGCTACAGGTGACAACAAAGCAGAAGAGGGTCTGGTAAGCCTCCCTCCTCTTGGTGCTGACCCCCAGCACAGAGCCAGACCCCACCTGGAAGCACCCAAAAAGCCCCACTGGGGTTGCAAGGGAGGAGACTCTGAGAGCTGCAAGTCAACATGCTAGATCTGACTGTATAATGACTATCGTGAAGTGGAGGAAGCAGTGAAAGAGATCTCTCTTCACTCTGCCAGGGTATCTTTTTCATCATGGAATGAAAACCTCAACTTTTTACCAAAATCTCAAGAAATTAAGGTAAAAATAGTACTTTGGTTAGTATTTCTATGGTGAACAGAACTTGTAATTTGGGATCCCAGCTAAAACCTGAATGAGTTTTGCAATAATTCAAATCCTTCCCCCCCAAAAGCCATTATTTTATTGTTTAGGACATAAAGAAAGAGAGAAGTTTATCAGCCTAAGGACCAATTTGTACCAAAACCAGAACGGGTACTTTTGCTGTATGGTAGAACTCAGCCTATTCTAGATGTTGAGCTGTTGATGGGGAAAACGGGCAAGTGGCACTGCCCACTCTGGTTTCAACACACCAAATATGAGAGCACAGGCCAACAGTGTCAATCAGAAGGTACTGAGAGCTGCTTCTCAAACAGAAAAGCAGATGTTTGGCGTTACATGTGTGACTAAGCCCACTGGGAGCTGACTGCAGCCTTTCAGCTTTCTAAGAAGTGGTATCACAGCGAGCAAAGACGTGGTTGAACAGGAGCTGGGAGTTTACTTGCCGCTGGTTTGGCCAGCACAGCATTTCCCCACTCAGCCTGGCTCATCATCTCCATGGTTTGTGGCCAGCAGCCCCGGCCATTGATGTGGGCAACACATGGCCAGTGCATGAGATACAATTTATGGATCTGGGCTGCAAGGCCACGGACTGCCCCTGGGCTTGCGTCAGAGGTGTGGCAAACACCCAAGCAAGCTGGGGGTGCTCAGCAAAACTGAGAGTGGGTTCCCATCACCAACACCACGGGCAGCCGCACCAAAAGTATGTGCAGCATTGGCCGCCAGGCAGATGGAGGGAAAACAAATAATTAAGCAAAATACATAAATCATCACTTCAGCCCATCAGACCTGCTCTGCCCCGAGTCTTCGTTTGCGCAAATGAGAGATGCCTGGAGATGCTGTTGTAAAGGTCTTGTTGCTCTGTTTAGGAAAACAGACAGCAGCCTGTTTCCTGCTGGGTCTGACCGAGACGCTGCCCGCTTGCCGAGCAAAATTAACAAAAGCAGACTCTGCAACCCGGCCACCAAGTCTTCCTGTGGCCGTGCTTGCTTTTCACCCGCATCCCAAATTCATCTCTCTCCAAAACGGGCCAGCCTGCCCATCATTAGCATGAATTAACAGGAGGGTCTCCTATCTGTTGGCTAACTCCAGCACCGGTCTCAGCAGGAGCTTGGCTCGCCTTCAATGAGCCTTTATTGATGCGGCTGTTGCGGAGGCAGGACCCGACCCTGAGCAGCCTCAGCACCTTCATCCTGCCCCAAGGGGAAAGTGAGGGCCCAAGGGACCTACAGGAATTAGGCTCAGCATTTCCCTTGTTACTGCTATATCCAGTAATGGTAGTTTGTTTCTGCACTAAAGCATTTATTTCCCTTTCTATATATAAGGTGAGGGGCACGGAGAAAGAATCCGGGAAATATGAAAAAAAAAAAAAAGAAGTTAGAAATCACAAAGCCAAACTTTCAGCTGGTGCAAACTGGCCCAGGCTCAGTAATTTCTGCGCCAAATCATCACTTAGAGAGACGTCTGTGCTCTCTGACTCAGCCCACCTCGGCTACCCCGGCCCTGCCGCGCCGAAATGTGGTTCCAATTACATCGAAATTCCAAACCTTGCCTCGATTTCAGCGTCTGGCTGACGGCAGTGGACAATCCCTCTAATATTCATCTTGACAAGCCTGGCTACTGCAGGACTCGTTTGATCATTTCCCCCATATCCCCAGGAGCAGCCTGCCAAGAAAACCCTTGTGCCTTCAGGACAGTGTTGAACCCCGTGCTGCCTTGCTCTCTCCTCCCTATCCAGGACTGCAGCTCCGTGGGACTGCTGCTCCCTCACTGCCTTATTGGGGAAAACTTCCCAGTTTTCCCTCAGTGAGGAAAAAAATCCCCCCCCAGAGGGCCGTGTTATCAATGATTCCCACAGGCAGGCTGTAGTAGCGGCTCCCTGCGGTGCGTGTTCTGGTCCTTTGCCCAGTCTGGCTTAAAATGAATTTGTCAACACTCTCCCCTCTCCTCGTTGGAGTTCATCACCTCTACCATGCCGTTCCCAGCCAGCCGGGCTGACTCGAGGATAAAACTGCCTATTGTTCCCTTTCAGCTGAAACCTTCCACTTGGCAGGCAGCAGCTGGGAGCTGCTGGGGCAGGGGCTGCCCCTCGGGAAGGGGCAGAGACGAGCAGGATCTACCATACAGCCCCAGCTACCTGCCATGACCATGTCCATGAAGCTCCCCAGCATCATGTAGTGCCCACAAAGCCAAGTGTGTTTGGGGAGAGCGCTCCTAGGTTTTCATCTTCAAACACTAATGCTCTTTATATACTTCTCAGCTCCTCTCCCAGACATGAGCTGATTCACTTCTTTAAAAAAAAGTTAATTAAGATGTGCAAGTTTTGCTGCAGAGTGGAGCTCTGCCACCCAACTCGCTCTCGGCTCAATGGGAGCATTGATGGTGGGGGGGAGGATGCTCACAGCAGAAAGGGTGGCAATCCTGGTTGCACATCCCTCCGGAGCTCCCTCCTGCAAGCGAAACAACACGCCTCACAGCCAAGAACTTGCTGGCTGGTTTTGTGTCGCTGTATCCTTTTGGCACATCACTACCCAATGTCCAAAAATTCAGTCGGTGTTTAAAAATTAGCTCAGTATAAATTGCTCTCTCCATCAGAGAGGGACCAGTGAGCAAAATGCTGCAGCCGGATTTATCTCAGCATAACTTCACTTTGTCTAGAGGTTTTGACATACTAATTCCTTGCAGCTCCCTAAGATATCAGGCACCAGCATGGACCGTGATCACATCTTACCTCGATCACCTTGTGCCCCTGTTGATTGTACAGGGAGTAACAGGCTTCTGTCTGCAGAGATAAGTGCACTGGTTTACACTGGGACTAACTGACACTAACTTCCCGAGTCTGAGCAAACTTCTGCCCCAGGGCTATCAGCAGAACTGGATATTTGCTTAGTTTCAGATCACGTAGAGATGAAGGATGAGACTTGCTGCATTTTGTCTGTAATGACTGTAACTCCTTCATTATTGAGATGTTACAAGTAGACATTAGCCCAGAATTTGTCTGCTGGGTTCTGTACGTGACAGACACAAACACCATACCCTTTTCCTAAATACTGACCTGGATCCCAGCCAGATAATGTATCCAACTGCAATATTTAAGCTTTGAGGCTTTTAAAAAGCCTTCCATGACCCTGCCTTCAGCAATCCATTTCAATGGAAGCTACCGTTCAATCAATGCCACCCTCCTGAGAGACAAAAGCCAGCTGAAAGGCTCCTCATCCCTTCACCCCTCCTAATTCCCCATACATTTTAAAACACTGTTAACCTTGGGTTAGTTTCCTACCTGTCAAAGAAGCCTCAAACTACTCAATCCATAACACAGTGTCCATTTAGAGAGGTCTACACGCACTTTTTTTTTATATATATCCCTTATCTCAGAAGGTTTATTAGTAAATGAGCGATTACTTTTGTCAAGAAAACTTTCAAGACTTACTGGGGGTTGGGGGGGTGGTCCAGTTAAGAGTAAACTGGTGCCCACTCCAACAAAGACACTTCTCTGCCATTGAACCAATTTTCTTTCTTTTTCTATAAATTGATAAAAACAAGAATTCCTTCCACAAAATGTTTCACCGTTCAAAACCTGGGTTTCGCATCCCCCCCCTCCTTTTTTTTCCTTAGTGGGGACAGAGCAATAAAGCATCATTTAGGGGTCTAAAACGACATCTGGGATATGAGGCATCCTGAAAGAAAGGAAGGAAGGAAGTTATCCATAGAAGAAAGAAAAAAAAAAGAAGTTATTCCAGGATGAAAGAAAAAGGCTTATTCAAGGAAGAAAGAAAAAATCGTTACCCGGAGAAGAAAGCCCCCAGCTGGAGTTTCCCCCCGGGCAGGGCCGAGCTGCGGGATGCTCCGCACCGACCCCGGGCTCGGCGGCGCTTCCGCACCCGCGCAATGGCCGGAGCCCGGCGGCGCACCGAG
>VZTM01010304.1:88565-134483 GCA_013400555.1 Jacana jacana | reverse complement strand
GGCGGGAGAGGAGGGGAGAGGAGGAAAGGGGGCCGCCCCCCGGGAAGGGCATCCATCCGTCCGCACCACCCACCCATCCATCCATCCATCCGTCAGTCCGTCCGTCCGTGCCCCGCCGCTGCGGGAGCCAGGAGCGTCCTCCGTCCTCCCTTCCAGCTCAGAGTTACATCCACAGTTCCTTCTTTTTCTGGACGTTTTTACTCCATCCTCTTCCCACTCCGGTTGGGACTCCGAGTGAGGTGGTTGGACGGACACGCTCTGGGGGTTCCATCGATCCCAGCCCCTCTGAGACCCCCTCACACTCCGGGGAGCTTTCCTTGCTTCCCTGCCCCACAGCCTGGTTGAATGCCACCCTGTGCTGCCTCGCCTGGCACTCTCTTAGCACCTACTGGCGTCACAGCCCCCCTTCCAGCATCTTCCAGCGCTGTCAGGGGTCACACATGTTGAGAGGTTTCTGATTTAAACCAAAGTGGGAGTAACAAGGCTGTTATCAGCATCCCCCCTTGGACAGGTTGCTTGTGTTTACAATACGGCTCAGGGGTGAGTTTTGCAGCGAGCCACTTGCCACCCCTTTGCTCACATTGGTCACAGACACCAAGGTGTCTGTTGGTCCATCATGGCTGGTGGGACAGGCCCCCAGGAGCCAGCCATTCTAACAGCTCATGTGGAAAAAACCTCCATTCCAGCCAGAGGGGTACTTGGTGCACCTCCACTAACAGCAGCAGAGACGTCAAAACCTCACTTGAGGCTGTCACTGTGCTCATCACCATGGGCTTCCCAGAAAAGAACCCTTGCAGGAGTTCTACAGGGGCCAAAATGTGGGCAAAGCACAGACAACTAAGGTTCTTTGTGCACAAAGGGGCAGGGAAGACTCAAAGTTACCTGGCCCCCAGTTAATCCAACCTGACTCACCACGGCATCCCAGTGTTCATAATGGATTTGCTCTGGCTGGGCTGACAGCAAAGTTGAAGGGCTCTTTCCTCCCTAAATCCTCCTGGGAAGCAGAAGGGGTCCTTTGTGGCCACTTGCCCTTAGGGACAGACTTCTGCAAAACCCTCATCTTGGCTTTGCAGACTGGGCGGTGGCCAGAAAGGGCAGCTGCTCTGTAAAGGATGGGAATTGAACCATATCCAGCGAGCAGCCACCAAGCCAAACAGAAGAAGTCTTTAGCAATAATAAACACTTTGAATTTACAAAGATTTTTTTCCCCCTCAGTAAATAAATCTGATTCGTGTAAACAGCATTAACGCTTCCTGGATAAAATACACAAAACCATTCCTCAGTCACCTTTCCTCTCTCCGGAGAGTGTCTCATTGATGCTTCCATCTAAGTAAGTAAATCATGAAGTCTTACCTGCAAAGGCTCATGATTCCAGCCTAAAAGACAAGAAATAGAGGTTTCAGGTCTTCCTGAGAAAAAAGGTGAGGTTTTGAACCCTCTTAGGTATTGCCTAACCCAAGCCTTTCTCAGCTGCACCTCGGTAAAATGGAGGCATTTTACGAGTACCTCCAGTGATCTCTTTAAAAGGGAGGAGTGATCTACACTCTCGCCAGAAAGGGGTGACTGGATTCCCTAGCTCTGGAAAAGATTTAGAGCTGTGAAGTGTGATCTGATGGATGTGCATTTTTCCAGGTCACAGTTAGACCTCTCGGCCCCAGAAGTGAAGGAGTCTTAAAGTTCTCTCCTCCTCCTCTGGCTGTCATAATTTCTTGCTTAAAGGGAAAGGCTTAAAGCTCCTCAAAAGTGAAACAAAAAGAGGAGGGAGATCACAGCAAAGGCATTGCCAGCTACTGAGTCCTCTGAAAGCAGTAGCCAGTTGCAATTTCACTGTGAAGAACAGGGAAGCTCCCATGTGGTGGGCAGGGCCAAGCATCTGAGCATAGGTTCCTGCTTTGCCTCCCCATGCTAGATTGCTGTTTTGGGAAGGATAAGGTCCCTCTCATTCATACAGCTGGTTTATAGACTTGTGAGCTTTTTTCCCGGACACTCCCAAGGAGCAGGAACCCCAGATCCTGGGAAGAGCATCTTCTCCCAGAAGCTGCCTGTCCTAGGATGAGCTCGCCAGGATCACCATGTTCGACTTAGGACCTTCCAAAATGAAGGCTGATGTCCTCAAGACACCAAACCCCGCACTGCAGTCAGCAGAAGTTTGTTGAACCCAAAGCCTTGGAAATCAACTTGGCAAAGATTTTTTTCCCAGTGAAGTGTTTTTCTGGAGGCTGAGCAAACAGCAGCTGAGGGAGAAGCGGCTGCGAGGAACCAGGGCTGAGAGGGATGGGGCAGCCCTGCCGCCTTCCTGTGCCCAGCGCTGGCACGTCCCCAGGGTCCCCTGAGAGACACACTGCTTTCTCTGCCCCAAAAAGTCTGGGTGGCTTGTGAGGAGACACACAGAGCAAGGCAAAGGCAGGACTGGAAAGCATTTGGTGCACAAGGAGATGGGCAGAGCCGTCTGGGCAGCAGAAAGCTCATGTGGAAAAGCATCTCCCACAAACGCTGCGGGGAAACTCCCTGTTTTTATCCACCACTGCTGGCTTCCTTCCTCCTCATCCCTCCCTCCCAGTCCTGCTGCCTCCTCGTTCTTCTCCAGTGCATCCCTATTCATTATTCCTCTCCAGCAGGACTCTCTGTACTGCCTAAGCCTTCAATTACCTTCTGTGGATCTGTTTGAGAGCGGTTCAACTGTTGCAAAGAAATATTCAAATATACTGGGGCTATCAGACTGTGACCAACTTATTTGTGAATGACCACTGCTTTGCCTTGCACTTGTTTTAACCTCTGCTTTCAGACGGATGTTTAGTTTAAAATGAAATCTGTGGGCAGCGGACTCTCTGCACATTCATACAAATACTCTGAAATCAATCACGTAGAAAATTGCACTCACACAAATAGACACTTCTATACACATTTCAGAGTAAGCAGTAAGCAGAAATAACAGCTGCTCCACTAAAAGGGAGGAATCTCAAGACATGCCCTAAGCCAAAATGAAGAAATCTTCAGCAATAATAAACATCTATTATTTAAAAAGCTTTTCCTGTCTAAACAAACCTGAAGGCTGAAATTACCGAATCATTAAGAGCATAAATATTTTTTACTTTATTCTGTGAGCTGCACAGAAAGGCCAGGAGGAGAGCTTCTAAAGAAAAAATACCTTTCCACCTCTACAGTAAGAGTTTTAGGTGAAAAGATCAACAGCACAGAATTAAAAGGATTTTTGTATTTGCCTGCCATTTTACATTCCTAATATCCTCATAATAGTATAAGCAATCATTCCCATAATAAAAAAAATACAGTGACATTTGGTAAAATACACACCCCTGCAACAGGCTGAATCTCCATTTCTTTTCCATCTCTAGTTAACAGTGATTTCAGGTCAGATCTTTTCTCCCCAGACCGGCCTCCTCGTTTTCACAGACTGAGCAAAACCACTGTAAATAGCTCTGAGTGTATTTGCTGTGCTCTTGGTTTTAAACTCAGCAGAATCTATCACGAGGAATAAATAGATGATACTTCATTCATTTTACTCTTGGAGTGTTGGTGAAATGCACAGTGAGCAGATCACTGCTGCAGGACCTCAGCAGCCCTGGCACAAAAGGGGTTAAAATAATGATGATAATAATAACAACAACAACAACAATAATAGTAAAATATCCAGAAAGACCAAATCAGAATATGACAGAAAAACCTTCCCCGTTGACAGTGGCACTGACACCCAATGGTCTGTGCCTGGCTTGGGTCAGGTGTTCGGTGGAGGAGTCAGTGAACTGGTGGGAAATGACCTTAACCACGAGCCTGCCAAGGTATTGGTATGAGATATATCCCACCTCATCCCACGCTCTCACTTCATTACCTGTTTTCACTACGAGTTCTAATATCCAGGGAAAAGATTTCCCTTCCGTGCCTTTTTAGGTCTTTTTTGAACAACTTCTTCACCCCAAATACTCCCGCACTCGCTTTTTGGGCCTTCTTTGTTCCACATGTTAACGACGTGGCAGATGTTCCTTCACACCATGCTCTTGCCTTCACACATCAGTCATCTAAAAAGATCCTGATAAAGATCTCGTAATCCCCTTCGTTTCCCTTTGTAGGCAGCTCCATTCCATGTGTCCAGAGCCTGCTGAAAAAGGAAGAGAGCTAATCCCGCTTGCCTCCACCACACACGGTGGGGAATTCACGGGATTTATGTTCCAGCTCCACTCAAAACCGTGTCCAAAAGGCCCCCTGTACATGTAAAGTGCTATTATTACGTACAGTGACGTCTAGGTCAGCAACTGGAGTAGCGTGAGGCAGCATGAACCGTCTTTAAAACCTCAGAAGAGCCTGTCCAGCCCTTTAGAGAAAAGATGTGGTGGAAATTCAGAATAAAATAAAGATCAGGGTAGTGTTTGGGGAAAATGAAGTGAAGGAGAACAGAAGGAAGCAAAAATCAGACCTGCCTTGACTACAGTGCGAGGGACCAGTGCTTTGTTAGATCCCAAGGATGCAAAAGCCTCCTGCTCACCACTGTGGTGGCACAGATGACTTATCCCTGTCAAAAAGCATGAACCTCTGCCAGTTCCTCAGTCTACACCATCTACCCAGGGCCTTCATCATGGGCTATAGACCATTTGGGTACCCAGCAGTTCCCAGCCCACGCATTTGCCCAAGAGGAGCCATAATGCCCTGTGGCAAAGGCAGCACCAGCCCAATTCTGCCACATCCCCCAAAAAACGGCTTGAAGGGAATCAGTACAGTCAGAGTTTATTTTCTCTCTCCTTTCTGGTTAAGGGCAAACTTACTGCTGAATGTCTTAGGCCTGGCCAAATTAAGTTCCTCTGAGTGATGCTCGGCTGCCTCCCCACAGGCATTTAGCAGGGTAGATGCCCTCAGTTTGCTCGAGAGCTTTAAAAGGCACCACCCCATCCTCCTGTCCTTGGGGGCCTTCAGGGAGCGCTGGCCAAAAAGGCAATTACACACAATATTCTGCTTCCTTTAAATATATCACAGTGATGGAAGAAATATGTGCTTTATCTTCTCTGGTATAAACAAAACAATTCTCTTACCTCATCGTATAAGCTTGTAATTATCTTCCCACATTAGATACGTTGAGATAAATCTTTTCAAGAACGCCTCTCCGTCGCTCTCTCTTTCTCTCTCTCGTACACTGGCACAAAATAAACCCATTGGAACTCCTGAGTGGTGCTGTGGGGCCAAACTGATATCCCCCCCATCTGTTTTCTATTTTCCCCTCCTTCCCCCTACCCCATATTGCAGATATATGATACAGTAGAATTGTAGAGCAGGAAGTCACAAGAAGCAGCAATTCAACTCTCAGGGAATAACTCAGTGTCACTTGGTTATATCATCCATATATGAAAAAGGAAAAAGAGAGATAGAAAACAGCTCCCACAAGGCGTTTCTAGCTCTCACATGTTCTCATTTTATTCCTTATCCTGCAATTTATCTTCTTGCTTTCAGCAAGCCAGCAGTGAAATAGAAAAAGCCTAAGAAATCCTAGTCTGACATATCTTTCTGGGGAGTATTCATTTCCATGCATAGCTGCGTAAGCCATGGAAAAGTCTGTGCCATCACTGGAGAGCAAACCACTTGACGAGCAGAGTCTACAGACCTTAAAATGGATAAAAGCAAGTTTTTTCTGGCCTGCTTGAACTGATTTAAAGGTCTGATAGACGCCCAACGTCAGTGCAGTAATCTGCTGGGCTTGGCCTCAAGCCACTTTGCAGGAAGAGAGCAAATGCTTGAGCATCCTGAGCCAAATTACAGCAGACCGTTGTCCTGGGACGTTAAGCTTTGAAATCCGAATTAATTTAGTTTATTATGATATATGGAATGTCCTAAAGAAAAAAAAGAAGAGAAAAGAAATGCTCATTAACTTCAGTTAAATAGAAGAGGCAGAAGAAACCATTGCCTGCCAAAAAAAGCACACAAACTACATTGTGTCAGTAGACCATCTTGTAATGGGAGATGCGTAGCCAGAAGGCTGCTTCTGTTAGCCCATAGGTTTGGGATGGAATTCAGCTCACTGAAAGGATGGCAAAACTCAGGCTTCAAGGCCAACCTCAGAGCAGCCCTCCGTAGCTCAGCACAGTAACTTCTTCAGCAAGATTTACGGAGCCATTTTCTTCTCCATCTCCCTCAGTCGTAACAACATGCTGCAACCAACGTGACAAGGTGGTCATTCCCTGCTGATGACAGCGTCTCTGAGCAATTATCTCTCAATACATTTCACACAGGATTAAGGAAGCAAAGGAAAAGAGACAGTAGTGAAGACATGAAAGTGAAAGTATGGGCCCCTACTGTACCTTTTCCAACATACCATGCCATCTGAAGTAAACCTGAGGATTTATACAAACCGTGTGGGCTCTCACAGTGAGAAGCTTATTAAAGGTATTCAGAATCACAAAGCGCTGGGAAGTCAAGAAACTGGAGAACAGCAGAGTATTCCCAAGGCTGCAAAGCCTTGTCTGATTCACACCCTCATCAGCCAGAGGAGATGCTGCATCTAAGAGAAGAAAGAGCCAATAACAACAACAATTATAATAACAATGTGGTTGCTAGCTCTTTTACATATAGCATTTGCACATCACTGATATCCCAGTTCTGCAAAGTTACACAAATGCTGCCTGGTTTTCTTTCCAGGTTATTCCATTCTTCAGACAATGGCCACCTCGAGCACCAAGGTGAAGCAGGTACATAGCAGAGGACAGAATATGAAATGAGCAGTAATAAACTTTGGGAAAAATAGGTCCTAATAAAGTCATTAGAAATAATGAAGAAATAACAACCATCAACAACACTAGAGGGATATCTCAGGACACAGTGTACCATGTCCCGCACCAGGCCACCACCAATGAGGCACAGCCCTCTTCCACCATGCATCAGACCAGGTGCTCAGACCCAGCAGCCACCCTTCTTCTGACCCCACCACTTTTCTCTGGGCTCTGTGAGCAGATCCAACCCAGCGTGGGGTTGTGTGATCGCAGACCTGACATCAGAGAGACTGTACAGCTGGGAGGGAGGAAGAGGAAACCTCCCCTCTTGCTTTCAGTAACATCTCAGACAGATGTCTGCTGGGAGGGGGAAACTAGCACTAAGCCAGCCCTGGGACAGGGAGATGGACTAGATGACCTGAGCTGTCAGTGAGGTTTAGATCTATCTATGGACTCCTGGACCAGTTTCTGTTGGGTAACCTTCGACAAAACAGCTGATTTGCTCCAAAAAGGCTGCTCCTCCCTCTTCCTCTCACCAACTCATCTCTTGCCTCCCTCAGCCCAGCACAGAGCTCCCAGGCGGCTCCTTTTCCCTCAGTACGGTGGAACCCTTTTTGCAGGTCCAGCTTCCTGTTGGACTCACGCAATGAAGCATCTCTCCAGCAGTGAGACCATTTCTGGAGGAGCAGACACCCCAAAGCGACCAAAACCAGCAGTAGTGGGGACTCAGGCATGGGCTCTGCCTGCTGTGCTGGCCACCTCCCCAGCCACTTCCACGGGACTGGACCATGGTAGGTACAAGAACCAAACAACCCCACCCAGCACATTCTCCTGGCTGGCATCATACCACCAGCAGCAGAAGACCTTCTCAGGTGCTCCTTCAGCTTTGAGACTCTGCACACTAAAGGTGATTATACACCTCACCAGCTCCTTCATGTCTGGATTTTACCTTTTCCTCCTGCTCCCCCGTGGCTAGAAAACTCAGACAGAGACATCCCATTAACCACTGGCTGCTCTGGGGGGCTGGATGCCAAGCAGAGCTTCACCCAAGCCCATGGTCCTGGAGCATTTCTATCTGCTACCGTGAGGATGTGCAAACACAGAAACCATACACCTACTTCTGCATTAGGTATTGCGAGTTCATCCTCGCTGTGAGGAGTTATAGAGGACATATGGCTTAATTCAGTTGCAGTGGTTTTGCAGCTACAGCTGAGTAGATAACATGACAAGGCTAGTAATCGTTTCTAAGAGGGAATGATTTAGTAATATAGACTGCAGCCCTTGTAAAGGCTCCTTGATAAGGGGCCAGGGAGCGCTGGAACCGTTTGGATCCATTTCCTCACCGCTGCTGAGAACGAATGTTGCAATATGTGTTAGGAGGGTTGAATGGAAAATAATTACCTTCGTTATGCAAGTTCAACATACAGACATATGTTCCTGGATAAACCCTTTCTACGACCAGCCAGGTCCACGTAGCTTATTTTCCATAAAATTGCAGGAGCGGCATTTTCTGCGGGTTTCAGTCAGGAATTCGAAACAGGCATGTGCTGTTTTATCCAGTGAAGCACACGCACAGCTCTGGGGTTCATGTGCACATGGGCTTACTGCTTTTTACAAGAGATGCAGGTGTGGGAATTGGTCTCAGAGAGGATGTCTCCGCATGCACCAGGACCTTGGCCTATGGAAAGCAGAGGAAAAATAAAAAACGGAGACACAGATTTTTATGGGAGACACAGCACATTGTAAAGCAAGATATCTTGGGCCATATCCAGTCCCTCTCGTTTAGGCAACCCGACCTCTGGCTTTCAGCGGTGCAAGGAAAACAGAAACTCAGCTTTGGGCCTTTACGGGAAGAATCAGAGAAGTGATTTCTTCAGTGTGATACAATAGGACTTTGTATTAGCATTAGCCCCAAGTGCCTGGAAATCTGGAATTTAATTGAAGCAAAACCTCATTACAAATAAAAACCTCCTTAAAACCAAAGTTTTTTTCTACCACTACTTCTAAAAAGCAGAGTTGCCAGCTACTGAGACAGGCGAGTAAGTGATGCTCTGGCCTGGGAGGATTCCAGCAGGATGAGTCTGGCAGTTGTGGCGCGATCAAGACAGACTAATTTCTTCATTATTAGTTTTCGTATTAGTTTTTAATTCTTCTAAGTCTGCTTTTCACAATGGATTGGCACCATCCGCACTCCTCACTCTCCAGCTCCGTAGCTGGCAAGCGGACACGTTTGTTTTCTTCATTTATTATAGCTGAGGGATGGGCTAATTTATGCCGGGAGGAGGAGGAAGGCAACGCTCCCTCGCTCCAGCTGCTGCAGGAGAGGTGTTTCGTCCCTGAGCAGGAACAAATATTTGTCAGACAGGCTTTCCCGTCATATGGTCCTAATCCTCACAGCTATGCAAAACTCTCAGGATGAGGTCATGGTTGTTTAATCCCAAACTGTACTTATTTATTTATTTATTTCTTCTTTTCCCTAGAGGCCAGAACAGGTAGGGAGGAGATGGATCCCACTTCTCCCCACCTGGGGCTTGCTGGGAGCAAACCGCAGGGTTCTGGGGACATGATGTGCAAATAAACACCCCCAGACACGCACAAAGCCTTGCTCCTGAGCACAACAGGGCTGCCAGGGAGCAACAGAAGATTTGCAGCAGGGACACCAGGTACCTTTTGCTCTGAATTTTCAGAATCTGCCAAAATCCAGTAGTCAAATTCCCTGAAAGCTCCTTTAAACAAAAAAAACCTTCTCCAAAGTGAAAAAAAAAAAAAGAAAAGTAAGATAAGACACTTTTTTTTAAAAGGTCAACAGAAGGTCCTCCAAGCTGATTGTTGCTGGGAATACTTTTTCAGGTGGCTGAGGTATCTTTGGTTTGCTCATTAGCCTTTCACTGGCCTTTGGTGATTTACGCTTTAAACTGAAGAACCAGGGAATCCCACAGCCGTTTTCTTCCAGGGACTGTTCGGATCAGGAATTACCCAAATTAGGAATTGTATCTGAATCCTACTGAGGTCTGAGATCAGGCTGGCTCGTGGCTCCTGGTTAGACCCTTATTTTAGCCCAGATGGTACTAAAAAAAGACCATCTCAAAACCATGAGACATCCAACAGCATATTTTGGGACTGCACATTAAACACTCAGAGCAGCTATATTCCTTTGGTTTTCTCCTTACATAAAGTGAGATGTGCTATGCATGTGGGAATCTCTCAAATATTGTGTGATATTAAGTAAAACAACTTAAAATATGCTAATCAACCGTACACAATATATAACAGCACCGCATCTAGGGATGAGGTTCTGTCAAGCAGGACTGAACCAAGGGAAAGAGCAAAACCAACATATTGTGTGTTGTTTTTCAGCTGGAAGGTATCCCAAACCTTGGACAAAATGAAGACTGGGTCACTCCCAGAAGAAGCTGACAGCCAAATAATCAAAGAGGTTGGAGAGTCAGGTCACGTCTCTTATTTTGAACTAGCTTTTGGCTCAGCAATTTTATGTAAGACTGAGTAATTACCGAGTGTGACAAACCTGGAGCAGCCCATTTCCCTGCAGCCAAATGCTTCCTGAGAGACTTGGGTCTCCCACAGCCCAGGTGAGCCCCAACCACCAAAAAACAGAATTGGTTTTGGGAAATCTCTCTCTTTCTCTGCAGTTTTTTTCCAGAGGTCTTGGGTTTTATGTCACACCAAAAGAAAAACAACAATTAAAAGCTCTGGGTTTCTACATCCCATTCCCATGTCTGCGGCAGGACTCCCATGTTCATCTCTGGTCAGCGATGGGGTCTACTTGAGTCATGCCATGGAGCAGAGGCACAAGTTGCTGGGCCACAGTCAGGGTCACAGGCTGAGTCTCAAACGTACTCAGTAAAACTGGGTGGGAGTTTGTACCAAGCGGTGGTTTGGGGTTTAGTCAAAGCTCTGCTCACCACCACCTCCTCCTCAGGAAGAGCATCACTGAGCCCCACTCCATCCAAGAGGGGAAGGTGACCAGGGAGCCAGCGGACAGGAGAGTCCCTAGGCCTCCCACTACCCGGGAGGAACGTGAACCCCTCGGGGCTGAGCACGTTTTGCTTTCAGCATGTTGTATTCCTCTCTGATAAATAAAAGGGAAAAGCAAGAGAAAGTGGTTGATGCTGCAGAGATGGGTTGTTAACCCCTTTCCTGAGCAGGTCCTTTACTTATTTTATGTGTGGCAAGAAATACGTGGCTTTGGATCTTCAGTTTTCTTTTCTTCTACCTCATTCTCTTTGAATCCATCAGCCAGAGAGATTATCGGTGTCACAGGAACCAGACCTTTCTGCCAAATCCGTTCCAGATGTCCAGAGCCACAAACATGTCAGTCATTGACAAGTTACTCCCTCTTCATTAGCGATGGCTACTGTTTCTTGGCAGAAAAGCTTTTTCTTCCCGCCCCCAGAAAGCTCTGAAAGCAGTTTGTGCAGGGATGGTTCCTTCTTCCTTCCCCAGGAACAGGGATGCTGACAGCTCATTAGGAGCTCCTTGGCCTGACAACCCTTGAAAGCTGCTCGGGAAACCAGACACAAGGCATCATGTCACAGAGGCATTTTAAGATCCACAGAAAAGAAACAAGAGCTAGACCTGGATGCAGCTGATGGGATTTGACAAGCCCCAGGCCATGAGGTTCTCCAACAGCTTGGTGGCACTAGACAGTGCTGCAGTGCTTTTTCTGTGTTGGCTTTGCCGGCCCCAGGGAGCCAGGTATGAACTCAAGTAGATGCTGAGGTCAGGATGGCTTTGGGAAAACAAAGCAGGTAGAAGGACTTCCTGGGAGCAGTTCAGGATAGAAGAGAGGGAAATCATCCAGCTAGTCCTTTCTCCTAAGCAAAGAAAGCCATATGGTGAGGTTCCTGTCTTGCTAATGGAGAAGGCCAGGAGCTGGCTGCCAAAGGGCTTTCAAGCACAGGCTGCGATGGGATTTTGACTCCAAGCCTGGAATCCAGCTCCTTTCCTTTCTGCTTGCCCAAAGACATGCCATGGTTTTCTGAACATGTTGCAATACATTAAATTTCGCACCCCTCTTCGAGTGCATTTTGATCAGTCTGTGATTGCTATGTTGGAGGTGTCTTATACCCCCAGCTCCTCAAAAGTTCCGAACATACTCTTCCAACCTAAAACTATCCTCAGAAAAATCAATACTATCCATTGTGAAGATTCCTGACATTCGTATTTTCCCTTTCTTTCATCTCAGTTAATGGATAGAATTTAAAAAAAAAAGAAGTCCAGCTGGCCAGGAAAGGCTGTTTCTTCCATGGAAAGTGCCAGTCTCCTTGCTGGGATGGGCAGGCGGGATGGACTGAGGCAACATCCTTCACCACACTCACAACCACACCACCACAAGGAAATGATATTCAGCAGCTCATCCCAGCTTGGCACAGAAGCTGCAGCGAGATGCCAAGCCAAAGCTTGTGCTGAAGTCTCTGAGAACTGCTCTTTTAATGTAGTTGCTTATTAACATGACCCTACTGGGGGATATTTCTCCCTACACCCTTTGAATTACGAAAACTATTTCAAAACTTGATCCCCATGAAGGTTGGGCATTGTGTCAGCTTTAAGAAGTTGAAAATAGTGATGGGTTCTTTGCAGAAGCAGAAAAACCCACTTGGAGTCTGTCATTTGGATTTATGAATGCAAAGCCTGCTCTTTTGACATAATCTTCTTGATTTAAGCTTGTGGTTTCCGCACACAGTTTCCATTAAAATTAATGTAAGCCATGTGGGCAAATCTCTCCCAGGTTGACAGGATGAAAGGTTCAGCTCCTGGAGCTTTATTCCTCATTTATGGATTCAGTGCTGACCTGTGCAGGATCCAGCCCGAGTTGGAGCCTCCCATCCTTGCTCAGAGGAACCCTCAGCGATCAGGTACAAGGTGCTTGATCCAGACACCCAAAGCACCAGGGAAGGTTAGCAAAGGCCTCTGGAAACTTGTGCTCCTGAGCACAAGCATGAGGTATTTGCTAGATAAACCAGAAACTCGGACTTCGCTCACCTCTCCATGCTGCAGAACTGCTCTGGGTTGGGATTCTCTGCTTGGTGTGAAACCAGCATCCACATCACTCCCACGGCAACATACTGGAAATGGGTGAAGCAAAAAATAGAGCAACTCAGCAAAAATCTCAAACCACAAGGTTTGGTTGGAAAATGATACAAATATGTGCTCTAAAAGAACATACAGATATCTCCTCAAAAATGTTAATGCCTCATTTTAAGTCAAACCCACCGGTTTTGCAGAGGATCACTCACACATCACTGCCTGTCATTGAAATTGTTCCCTAAAGCAAATGGACATTAAAAGAAAATCTCACCAAAACCCCACAAGCCTGCAATATTTGTATCTCCCTGTGCTAATATAACAGCACAACTCATTTCCCTTGAGCCCCGTGCACCCCCAAGCCTGCACCCACCCAGACCTGCCACCAAATGCCTTCCAGTCGCTCCATCCTGCACTCCTTAGCCTGCCTCCTCATCCTCTTCCTCCCACAGCTCCTCTCAGCCATGGAGGGCAAATATCTCAGAGCCTGAATGCAACCCAGTCTTCTCCTGAGGTGCAGACAAGTACAGTGGAAAGCACCAATGTAACCATATTCCTCCCCACGCAGGACAAGCCCATGCCAGTAAGTGATAGGGTTGGTCCAGAAAATGCAGCACCCTCCAGGCATTGGCTCCAGTCTGGGGAGTGAGGTGGGATGGGAGAATAGAAAACCAACGTGAAAAATGAGATAGGTCAAAACCAGGGAGCAGAGCTCACTGCAAATGCTTTGCTTTGCCACTTGCAAGAGTGGTTATTCGTTTCCCAGTAACTTTGTCCTGCTCTTAACCAAAGAAAAAAAAAAAAAAGGGCATTATGAACTCTTTCAGATTTACACGAAGAGCTTATGTCAGAGCACCCGTGTGTTGGGACAGTCCCGTGGTGGCTGTGATTGCTCCATGGCCTGGGCACAGCCTGCAAACAGGGACCTCTTGTCACCAGGAAGAGCAGCCCTGCGGAGCTCCACCAAGTAAAAGTTTGGGATTCCTTGAGTGTAGCACCAAGAGCCTGATGTGCTCATAAATGTTGATTAATGGCTTAATGAACAACTGCATTACACAATAGCCAAGTTTTATATTTAAAAACTTATTAATTAAATGAGACTATTTGGTTTTTTCCCTACACAGTGGGAGGCTTTAAGTAGCCTAGAGGAAGAAAGGGGGATGTGTGGCAACACAGATTTTACTAGGAAGATAAGTCCAATGCCATTAAAGTGACTGAATTTAGACTAAAAATTAGAAACGGAAGCAGGGTCCATTCCTACCATGGGCTATTTATTTCTTGTCGCTCTGGCTTCCCCGCTGTCCTTCAGCTCTCTTGCCTTTTACGTTGCACACACTGCACTATTGTCTCCTAAAAGCCTTAGTTCAGCAAATGAGAAACATATTGCAGAGCCTGACATAATTGCAGGCCATGATTCATCCCCATCCCGGTACCTCCAGTAGACTCCTTGCTGCTGTCAAGGGCTGCCTCTCATTCCCAGCTGCCGGCGGAGAGGGAACCTGGGGCTCTGGGTATTACATGTGGGAGAATGAAATCATCCTGGTTAACACAAACGGTGAGAGAGAGAGTGGGGAAAAATATCACAACTTCTTATTGCCACTGAATATCTGGAATTAACCTCTCACATCAAAATGTCACCTGGAAGCATAGACCGTGCCCATGCTCTCCACTACCAGCAGGTTCACCAGGCTATAAATCACAGTGTCATACCGACTCTAACGAGCCAGCAGCCTCACTGGTGCTTACCAGTGATACTTGAATACTTGGCCCAAGTGTGGCCTTAGACCCTTGGACATCTTCACTGAGGATTTTTTGTTGTTTTTTTTTATGGTTAGAAATTGACTTTCCCATTTTGCCTGCCTGCTGGGAAACCTCTGACACTAACATTAGTCCCTGGTGCTCCTGCCTCATGTTTTGCTTAGACTGGGAAAAGCAGAAAAGGAGGAAGAAAAAACCCTTCCCATTTAAAGAGGAAAAAAAAAAGGAAATGTAGAGTGAGGAGAAGCAAACTCAAAAGCATAGGAAGTGTGAAATCAAGTCTGTAAGGCCCTCATCAAGAAAATTTCCTGCAAAGTTATAGCTCAGATTTCTTTCTTTCTAGAAAAAAATATTTCTCTTTCTTCCAAGGACTATCACATTTTTCAGAATAAAAAGCAAATGAAGAACCTAATGGGAGGAATTTGATGTAATGTTGTAAACTCTGTAAGCTCTTAAATAGAGACCTTCATTGGTATTACAAGAAGATAAATGATTCCATATAGCCTGAAGGAGATCTGTACTCCTGCTACGTACCTTAGTCCTGGGCAACTGTAGGAGTAAAGAAATATTGTAGATAAATCCCTCCAAGATCTTTTTATATAAAAGAATTGCTGTTGGTTTTGAAGAAGATCAATGGATTTGCTCTTTTCTCCTTCTTTTATCATGCAAGTTTGCTATGTAGGAATTTGGACAACAAATAGTTTGTGAGATGTAAGACATACTTTTGCTGGCATTAGAGTAATAAGCAGGATTTTTGATCAGTGCTAATGTATTATTCTTTCATGTAGAGATACACAAACACACACACATGTGCATATATGTTTGCAACGTGTTACCATAAATCACATGAAGATGTAGAGCAGATGTTCTGTAGTAGCCAGGATTATCGTGCCTCGGTTGTGCTTTCATGGGAACCGACCCAGGGCGGGCTCAGCAGAACATGCCTCATGGGCTTAGCAACAGGGCTGCTTGAAAGGAATATTTATACATGGGGCTAACCTAGGTTTTTTTAAACATGAGCAGTGACTTGTCTTCTTAGTCTGCTTTTAGATGAGTCAGTCTGTACACAGACGGTGTCATTAGGAGACTATTTCCCAGTAATTGGGCATTTGGCATTGTCAGCACATCCAGGAGACGGGTCTTCTCAGCCATTTCCCCAGCCCCGCGTAGGGGGATGCAGCAGGTCGAACCAGGGCTGCTTTTGAAACACCTCAGGACCCAAAAGATAAAAAGTCAGGACTGACTCAGTTGAAAATGACTGGCCAGAAAGAGGTTTACACAAACTCCTGAGGTTTATACCTTGCTTTCCGGTGGAAAACTGTGCATCAGGTGGAAACTAGTCCTATTTATCCCCACTGTGCCCAACCCAAGAAGTTTGTGTGTCTACATCCCCAAAAGGCAGCCTGAGGGAAGATCAAATTAATCTGTTCTTCAGAATAAACTGCTTAAATTATGCTGGGTTGACTACCCATATTTCTAAGGGCAATGCAGTGGCTGCTGCAGAGCTGTGTCACTTTGCCATCAGGGTTTCTCCACAGTGGAGGCTACAGGGACTAAAATTATAATACACAAACTATATATAGCAATATCTAAGCAATTTATAAGAAAATAAGGATTACTGCAGCAAGATCCTCAGCAGCACCAAATCAAATGCAGAAGCAAACACACCTTTAAGCAGCACCAGAGAGAATATACCACAAAGCAATTTCAGAAAGACTTAACAACTCTTAAAATCCACGTTTCTTAGATTTATTTTTTTTTCCCCAGTCTGCCATCGCAGCTCTCACATTTGAAAAATGATCAAGAGACCGTAACTGGCTGTTTGTGAGCAACTGGGGACAATGGGAGACCAACAGAGAGGTGAAATGCAAAGATTTATGGATGAAAAGAGAGGTCCCAGCTGTGATGGAGAAGTGAAGGGCTCACACCCCCTCAGTGAGCTGGTTTGGCCCTCGGCAACATTTCCAGCAACTTTTTCCCTGTATTCAGGGAGCTGCCCCAGAGAAAGTGAGTTTAGGGCTGCCAAGAGCACCCTCCTGTGAGACAGAAGGGGCAGGGGGACACCCTGCCACAGCAGCACCCACGGCACGAGGAGAGGCCATCGCAGCCAGGCGAGGAGGGGACTGCAAACGAAACGTGGGAGACAGTGCAACACCCCCTGCAAATATTTTCCACATCTCAGAGCAGACAGTCAGCAATGAATGAAAAACTAGAAATTTCACATGTGTACACATTCGTGGGTAGTTTGTTTTGTTTTGTTTTGTTCAAAAAACAGCAATAAGAAAAACCCCATTAATTTCTGTGTCATGATTGCCAAGGGGCAGCTCTAATTCATCCCCTTGGCCATCTCTGGTGAATTTTCCTCTCTACAATTTGCTAAACAGCTGGATTGCCATGGTTACCGGGGCTTGCTACTCACCCGCCTCAAACATACTGTACATTTTTGCTGGGGAGACGCAGACACCGAGCTGTTCCCAGAGCAGCGGGCTGCTGAGGGCACAAGGGTGATGGCAGGGACTAACCCAGGTGAGGAGCAACAGGAGATGGTACCTCACTTCTCCTTGCTCAGGGGAGGAGACCACTCTGCACAGCTTTAAACATCTGGCATGGGCCATGGGAACACTTGGATCCCCTAGTCTGGCCGTTACCCCCTGCACACACACATACCAGCATCCCCAACTACAGAATCAACACTTTGTGTGGGCAACTCCCAACATCCAAGTGTTTTTCCCCTTTTCATTTCTGGTACAAACAGGCATAAACAAACACACACACACATTTCATCAGAGGTGGGATCATAGGAGGGAATTGCTACGTTAAATCATAGAATGGTTTGGGTTGGAAGGGACCTTAAAGATCACCTTGTTCCAACCCCTCTACCCTGGGCAGGGACACCCCCCCCACAAGACCGGGTTGCTCCAAGTTCCATGTGGGGTTATTTAAAAATTTGGACTTATTTAAAAAAAAAACAACAACAAAAAACCAAAAACCAAACCCAATGCAATAAATTTCAACAAGACATCATGCATTCTCCATCTTTTGATGCCTAATAAGCTAATTTCGACCAAGTGGCTGCATAATTTCCTGCGTTTGAAGTCTAATGAGTAAATTGCATGGAAACCTCCATAAAGCAAAGAACTCATTAATAAATGTATAGTCCCTTTGTCCAAGGCTTCCAACTTTAAATCAAATGCACAACAACCAGATGTTTTTCACATTACTGCATTTCAAGATTTTACTGGAAGTGATCTCATCATACAGACTTAATGTAGGTGTCCAACTGCGCGTGTTATTCCTATCACGAATCAGACCTTGCAGCTTTAGGACACGGTGTGGCAAACACAACTATTGTTTAAGGTGGATAAAATTTATGCTAAGCTTGCCACGGGAATACAAGAGAGACCGAATTGGATCGAATTTACTGATTTTGATGAGTGTCAGAAGCGAGGAAATTATATCATTCGAACATTTGAACTTATTGTTAGGAAACACTGAGCCACTGTTTCTGGGAAAGATATTGAATTTAGCCAATCTAGTAAATCAAAGACTTTTCTGTTTTTCTTTAAAGTAGGAAATTAACTGCAAATGCAAAAGATTGAGACCAGGACAGGGACAGAACTGAAACGAGATGGACATTTTTCAAAGAGAAGGAAAACGAAGGCTGGCTTGCAGGGAGGGGTGGGATAATATTTCAGCAGGAAAACATTGCTTCATCCGTTTTTGAAGAAAATATATACAGTTAAGTTACAATTTGAACTTTTTGCTGGGAAGCACAGCGAGCCGGTGGAGCAAGGCTTCCTTCCCTGAAGGGATGGAGAGAGCACAGGATGCAGCTCGGTCAGCGCGCCTGCACGCCACCGCTTCGGCTTGCTTTGCTCATTAGGGAAATACCCACTACAGACTCCAACCTACAAGTTCTAATTAGTCACCTTCTAATTACCGGCAAGAGTTGGCTGGAGGTTATTCCAGACTGTTTATCATCCCAGCTGAGCAGTGGACAGACTTTTGCCCAGGGCAAACTCACACCTCCAGTTCATTGCAACTCCTCTCTTAAGCTGCCCCAGCAACTCCCCTCCCCTCTGTTCCCTCTGTTCAAGTAAGATTTTGAGTTTCCTCAGGACTGTGAATCTCACAGGAAGGTTTCTCAGGGGTCTTCATGCACTTTTTGGTTCCTTCTCCCATTGGAAACACCACCAGAGCTCAAATTATACAGTGCCCTGTTGAGCTTTAGTTGAAACAGAGCTGCTGAAGCACTTGGCTCCGCTCTGAACCAAGGGGCTGTGGGAGGCAAGGAAGAAGGAAAACAAGTGTTTAATTTGTGAAATGGGTGAAATTATCTCACTTTACCCTCCCCATCAACTTGCTTTGATCAGGGACTCAGGAAGTGGAGAGATAGGATGAGGGAGAAGGATTTTAAACTGAAAGAGGGGAGATTTAGGTTAGAGATTAGGAAGAAATTCTTTGGTATGAGGGTGGTGAGACACTGGAACAGGTTGCCCAGAGAAGCTGTGGCTGCCCCATCCCTGGAGGGTTTCAAAACCAGGCTGGATGGGGCTTTGGGTAACCTGGACTGGTGGGAGGTGCCCCTGTCCAGGGCAAGGGGAGGGACTGGATGATCTTTAAGGTCTCTCCAACTCTAACCACTCATGATCCTATGATGCCATCTTCCTACAGAGATCAGATTCTTCTGTACTGCTCCACCACAACTTTCTGGGACATACTTAACAATGAAGGGAGGGCTCACAGCCTTTCTATAGAGAAATTAGTATAAAAAATGAGAATACTGCCACTATCTATTGGGTCAGCTTTGACTCACAGCACAAGTAATGGGGAAGCAGGAATACTGACCGGCATCTGGCCTGTTTCCTCTTTCAGAGATGTGGGAAGTTCAACCAATTTCTCAGCCTTTTCATTAAGAAGGAAAGTAGGAAGTAGAAATTACTCATTGTCTCTTTCTACCAGGAGGACTGTGTCAAGGAGCTGCTGAATTTGTCCCTCTTACTCACAGCCAGATCGTCTGAGCCCTATACACCTGAGCAAGTTCAGTGGAAGGTGTCCAAGTCCTGCTCTAACACCAAGGATCATGCTGGCACATACTAGCACAAAGTAGTGTCACACTGAAATGAAGGGATTTTCTTGTTTTAGGGAAATAATGGGCTTTTCAAGCACACTAACAAGCCCTAAAGCGATGTCTAGAGACGACTCAAAACAAACAGATAAATCACACAGCCATGAGCAGGAGAGCACATGGTCCCAGTCTGTATCCAGACCGAGATGCCAGTGGGAACAGCAGGTCTGAATATGGGAGCTGAACTGCTCAGGGCAGTTCTCGCAGGAATTAGATCACTTTTTGGCCCTCATTAGATTAGTGCTCATGTCTGTGAGAGCAGCCGAGGCCATGAAGGGTGCTCTGCCTGGGTGCAGCCAGCTCACGGCATTGCCGAGGTCTCGGCTCTCTCTTCCTTCCCAAGAGGAACACATTTGGCATGTTGTTCACAACACACTCAGCAATGTCCCATCAATAATCTTTGTAAGATCTGCAGCTCATTACGAAGGGAATATAGACTTGAATGAGGAGGCTGAATCCAATTAAGCTGCGCTGAATTGCGATGCTCTAGGTCTTAAAGAGACCAGGAAAGCCCCAACCCATTTGAGATGTTCAGTCTACACTCTGGATGTTTGCAAAGAGCTGATTTTGCCAACCCCTGGATCATTTTTGCAGCAGTCCTCATTATCCCCATGCCAATTTCTGTCAATCATAACTGGCACTATAAAATAAAACAAATCCCCATACTGCTTGCTACCAAGGGGTTGGGAACCTTCTGGAGACTTGGCACCCACATTGCAATGCTTGCCAGCGGGTGAACTCAGCACAAAAGCCCACTGCTATGAGAATAACAAGGCCCTGATCGAGTCAGCCTTCAGCATCAAGCCCAGGTCTGTAATCTAGTGACATTATCCTCTGCCCCTTTTCACCAGGCGCTGGCATACAAACGCAGCGGCGTGCCTGGGCAAGCAGGTAGAGAGGCTGCCCAGCTCACACCAGAGCCTCTCCTGCCCAGGCAGGAGCAAAATGCCTGCTGGCTTTTTGTAGAAGCAGGGTTTGGGGGTTTCTGCTCAGTTTAAGTGTCAAAACAGGTTCTGCCAGCCAAAGCAACCTCTTGATCCCTGGCAATTCTCCGGCGCTGCTTGGCTGACCCTTGGCGGCAGAGGAATTATTCACGACGGGTTGATGTAAGGATCCACAACCGAGCGACTTCTGAACCCGGTCCTACAAAGGAGAGCTTCATAATTGTGGTATCAAGTTTCTCCTGCCCAATTTTTCGTGTGGTTAGTTTTTAAAGCCTGTTATTCCATGGGAAAAAAACAAAGCTCATGTCAGTTCATACAAACAGTGGAAGGAGCAGCCCTTGAGCACTGGGAGAGTTTTCGTACCTGATATAAAGGAGAGCTAATTTTGCACAGCATTTAATTTTGAAGAGATTCAAATGATCCCCCGGGGAATGCTCTCCAGGAGCATCTGCAACACTGAGAACTTGTAATGCAGGGAAAGCTATATCCTACCCCTGGTACAAACACTGGGAACCACACACCCCAAAAAGAATTACAAAATTTTAACAACTTTAAGATAATTTGATATGTAAACATTTCATAAAAGCCTGTAAAATTAAATACAAAAGGACACTTATAAACCTCCTCTCCATTGCCTATCAGCAAGCATTTCACATAGCTGGAAATCAGAGAGTGCTTTCTGAATGAATTATAATACTGCAATACTTTTCTCTAAAAGGAACTAGAGATTGTTTTTGATATGAGCATTAGTTTCATGTTTCATACAGCAAAAGGTCCCTGCAATCTCTTTTTTCCTCTTAACACACCACCCTCCCCAAACAGAAACTAACAAGCAAAGAAAGCAAAACAAAACCAACAGAAGTCAGGGCTGAGGATGTCTTTTCCCTGCAAACCAGCTGTGCAGACACGAAAAGCCACTGCACCCTCTGCCGGACACTACCAAGAGATACTTCAGGCAAACTTCAGAGAAGCTACACACGCTATACATTCTCCTGTACAATAGGATTTCTCCTAAAGAGGCAAATTTGTACAGCACAGATGAAACCACAACATGGCTCAGAGCAGTTTTCATCCCAGTTAAGAGATGACCAGTAGTTCAAATTGTGCTCTCTGGGCACCCAGAATGATAAATCCAGCATCAGCCACAACTAGGAGTGAATGGCCAGGTGACAGATTTGCTTCCTGCAACGATTAAAATGACACATTTTTTAGCCTAAGTCTCATTAAGAGCGACTCAGGGGACAGCCTTGCAGCAGCATCCAGGGATAAAAGGAGGAGATCCATCCAGAGCTCTTGGTCTGAGTACATCCAGGTCAGAAAAAACAGAGGGGCCAAGCACCCCTCATTGCCTGAGAAGCACCCACCAGCCAGCTGAAAAAGCCCAGGGCATCCTTCCTCCTGCACCAGGTTTCGGGGATCCACAGCCCTCTCACTCCACATCGTGGTGGGACACGGTCTACTTCTGAGGGGCAACGTGGCAAAATCCATTTCCTGAGCTGGGTAACCACAGCCTGAGTTAAAACACTCTAGGTTGTCTGGAACAAACCATTAGTCCCTGAGGTTTTCCCACACCTCACGGGTCTCACCCATTTCACAGATGAAACCAAAACTGCGTGTCCAAGGAAGACTTTGCAAACAAGTAGGAATTTCTGATCAGAGCTGCGGGAGCATGCAGGCTACCTGCAGTCACTTGATTGTTTCTTAAAAAGGAAAAATAATTAAAAAAAAAAAGCTTCCCTGGCTTTCATTGCCATTTTCTAAGCCACAAAACCTCGGGAGGTTTTAATTAACCCTCCTGTGCCAACGGAAGGAAAATAAGAGCAGGAAAGACTGTTTTTCGAGCGAAGCCATACAGGAAAGTTATCAGCCACCCCAGTGATAAAATACAAGGGGGCAAGGAAGGAACCACGGATTTAATGGCACAAGAAGGAGGTTTTTTTACAAATCCTCACTTAATGGTGTAGCATAGTTATCGAACCTGACGTACACGTCCAGCAGCAGGAGGCTGATACCACTGGAAGCAGCATTTAAGGTATGGCCAAGCAGCTGTGACTCCTCAAATGCATCATGGGGGACCCTGGATGCGCTTATGTCCTTGATTGAGGTTAGTCACTCAGAAGAAAGAGTTGCTGCTGGAATCTCATTGGCAGTGCTTAAATTAAATGAGATTATTTTCCCAGTTTATACTAGAATTAATTTGGGTGACCTCAACAGTCCCCTCTGGCTTCAATGTCTGTGGCTCTGAGGAAGGATGTCTTCTCACTCAGAGCAGCCTGGGCTCATTTTCTGGCTTGTCAACATAACATCACTCTTCTCTTTCTCTGGTCCCCCTCTGCAATGTCAAACATGTCGCTTCATCTCCATCTCAAGGCTCTTCACAGCTCATCCCTGATCTCCTATGTGCTGTCAAGCCATCAGTGCCCACCTCCAATCTGCCAGCATCGCTCGCCTCTGCTGCCAACAGCAAACTCTCCAGCCAGTCTCCTGCCCTGTCTCCTGCTTGTCTGCACACAGAAGACCTCTCCTCCATCACCCAACAACCTTCCTCAGATGTGTCCTGAGGGGTTTTCTCCTCCATGACACCTATGAAAAAGCAGGCTAAGACTTTCACCCATGGTGCTGGCCAGAGTGGTGTCCCTGCTGCCTTCACCCTCCTGCAGGTGCACTCACCCTGTGCACACACCTCCTTCAATGGGCTTTCCCACAGCCCTGAGCACAAGGGACCAGAGAGGTGTGATGGAGACCATCAACCATGACCATGGAGTAATAAATCACCAAATGCACAAATAGGATAACAAATACTGCACAGGTTTCCAGCTTCTGGCTTTTTTCTTTGCCAGGGAAGTGGCACCTTAATGATGGCTTCCCATCATTACAAAGATTTGTGTTAAAAACAAATAAATCCAAGCTTTTGAGCTACCTCTGCCACACAGCTGGATTCTCAAGCCATGAACACTTTTGGCCAAGGCCCTGCCCAATGGACACAGCTCCTTCGCTTCTTGCCTCCACTCAGGCAAAACCAGGTACATGCGATGGAAGCATGTAAGAGAAATCATATTTAGACAAACATCTCCATTTGAGCAGTAGCAGACTTTTCTGCTTTGAACATTAGTGTAAGTCAGCCTTCTTTCTCCATGCCTGAACTCCAGGCCCAAACCTCTTCCATGAAAAGGCAGAGGAAGGGATGGAGGCTTCATCATCTGAAACACTTAAGCAAATGGTTAATTTTCCCGAATTGGGACCACAGACTTTAGGAGGGATTACTTGACCTAGAGTCAGCAACTTTTCCCACCAACACCAAAAATACCCTTGAACGAGCCATGGAAATACGATAGCTTAAACACTTTGCAGCACTTTAGGCTAGACAGTGGTTTCTAATTATATGGTTTCCGTTCAGAGACCTGCCAAGGGGCCATTCCCACACAGGCTTTATTTTAGTGAGGGCAGAGCTCTGCCACCCCCAAGGTAAGGGGACAGGCAGTATCTGCCTTTGCCTATCAGCAAAACCAGCCTCCACTCCTACACCACACCTTCTGTCTCCAGCGCTTTAAAATCCAACAGCTCCTTTGAAATTGTAAAAGAAAACCTGCTGGACACAAAAGAGTAACAATCACCACAACAGTCCCATCACTTATTTTATGCTCATCTTTATGTGCTTTTGTGTTTGAATACCCAGAATTTTCAGTTCTCTGTGCTGCTAATGCTGAAGTACTGCTAAGTTGTTTGTGACCTGGACTGGGAGATTTGGGATCCTGGGTACCACAAGACCTGGCTGGGGATTTTGACTTAAACTATTTGTGGTGAGATAAATCTCTCTCTTCCTTCTTCCAAATGGAAGCAAGTGTGCTGGAGCACAGCCCCGGATGGTGGGAGGTACAGGAGCATGTAGATGTGCAATGAAGGAAAAGCAGAGCAAACTTTCCATTTCTTCCCACAAGGCCCCTGTTAATAGCAGCCACCAGGTCAGCATTTCACGTCAGCCAAAGAGCACATCCTTGGAGGAGGTAAGAAACTCATTCCACACCACAGCACAGGGGCACGGGAGGGATTGCACATGCAAAGCAGAAAAAGAAAGAAAATTAATGACAGGGTATCTGAGCAGCCAGCAGCTACACACACCAGTTCATCCCAGTTGCAGTGGGCAGATAGTGATGAGCATTTCTGTAAACCCCAGCATCGGGGCTGGGCTCCCCTTAATCTGAGAAGGAGCAAGTGGCAAATACACACACAGAGGTATTTTCTCACTGTCTCTACACACAGGTGGGAAGATGCAGGGAGATGAGGAAGGACTCAGCAAGAATGAGCACACCAGCTTTCCATCAGAGGGCAGTGGCAGCCCAGCCACGGCCACTGTCCCCAGCACAGATCAGTTCAGCTCATGAGCACCCCGATTCTTTGGGAACTGCCCTTGCTTGGTGCTCCCCTGTTTCTCAGGTGTCCAAAGCCAAGACCTAGCTGGCACCAGGTTTTCACAGGCTTCTCCTGGAGAATCCCAGCTGTGCCAAGATAAGCTCTTGCTCAGTAAGTTTTTAGGAAGGGAAAAAAAAATCCCCAAATACTCCCAAATGCAGCAATGGGAAAGGAACAAAGATAAGGCATTGATGGAGAATACACAGAGAGTGACCATTTCCCTGCGACATGAGGAACATATTGGGGCTGATGCACCACGGCAGGGAGGAAGGGACCCATTGCAGCCCCCATTTCTCATGCTGACTGGCAGCTGGGACCCTAAAGAAATGACTTGCTGCAAGAGCCAACAGGCAGCTGTGCACTGTTAAAGCTAACAAAGGACTAAATTAAGTATTGGGTGAAAACCCTCACAAAGGGCATCTCAGCTGGGTTTGGAAGGACATCTCCTGGGGCAGCTCGGAGGCAGCTCTGCATCAGCCAGGGAAGCGCTGGAGGGACAAGTGTCTTTTCCTGATTGCACACAGCATCTTCAGTTGCTCACATTAACTAATAAAAAACCCCACTCTGTATTTCTACAGGTCGAAGCAAGGCTTTTTGGGGAACCACAAACCATTTCTTAACTATTTCTGATGAAACTCTGCAAGAGAGCCTCTCCAAATTACCCTCATTAGTTAAATTGGGTTTCATTCCCTTCTTTTTTTCAGTGCCCTTTACACCAGCTGGATGCTGTGTTTCAGGAATCCATTACACACTCACAACAAAAATGTTTCTTCTTAGAAAAAAAAATAACAATAATAAAAAATATTTTTAGTTATAAACTGGCTCCTCTTTCTTTAAAGGTTCAAGACGTTGGCAGAGAAGGGAGACAGATGAAACAGCTGCATTTGCACACAAGTGCCCTCTAGAACACACTGTTCTTCAACTTTATTTTTTTATGAGCATATTTAACGGGAGCAATAAGTTGTTATCCACACAGACAGGTTTTTGACTAATTCACACCCTCTTTCGTGCACTCGGCAACCGCTTGGAAACTTGGGGAATGCAACCCAGCACACCAAGGGGAGAGCGTGCTGGCACGTGGGATTAAAGCTCGGCACCTCCTTGAGTGACTCGTATGTGGCCTCTGCCACCATCAACAAGAGAAGAAAAATAAAGTGTTGATAATAGGCACCTGCAGTACCATATTTTGGGGCTTATTACCCTTAATTTCATGTCAGATATTTAACTAGAATCTTGCAAATCTTGACCTTTACGTAACCAAACTGCCCTCTGTCATGCACTCTACTCCTACCCAGGGATTTTGCTCTATCTGAAGGTCTTTTAAGCCTATTTAGGTGCTTCAGGAGCAGGCTGTGAGCTCCCTGTACCTGCTTTACTAAAAAGCTCAAAATTGTAGGGGTGGGAAAGAGGAGTAAAGAGCATTTTTAGCATGTTAACTGGGCCGAAAATACACAGCCTTTAGAGCACTGCCAACAAATTCAGTTACACCTTGGTACTTGGTAAAAGGGAGAGGAAACTATTACAGCTACTTGCATCCCTTCCATAACCAGGGAAAAAAAAACCCCTCCTTTCACTAAGAGTCAGGCTGAGTCAAACAATTCCTCCTCAATGAAAATTTTATTAGATCCCAGCATCATTACAATTTTGAAAATTGCTTTTAGTGAGCTTGATGAGTTTTGGAGGTAGGATTTAACGTCATTGTCTTTTTAAATTTGATCTTACCCAAATTACATTTAATTTGATTGCACTGTAGTAGCTTAAAAGTTCGCTGCTTAGTCACCCCTTCGCCAGACGCCCCTCTCCCCCAGCTTTACCCCCCAAAGCCAGCACAGAGGATACTCAGAAACCACAGGGTGCCCTGCAAAGCCTACAAAGCTGCAATGCTTGGGACTTTTTTCTGTGCTTTTTCCCTTACAGACATACATGCCATCTAGGCTCTGTAGCTAAGGAAGATTGCCTTTCCCACACACACCCCTCCTTACCTCTGTTTCCCAGTGGCTCCCAGCACCCAATGCGGTGAGAAAAAGTCCTGTCCTGCCTCAGTTACCTCCCACGAGGTTTCCACAATCACCTCCCACCTAAGGAACCCTTTCACTACCCTCCTCAAACCGGCTCTGCCCTTAGCTTTGCTCCCCCTGTCCTGCTTTAACTCTTTCACACACCTGCCATCAATTAAGGAACTGCCCATCGCTGCCACCTTTCTGTGACTGGTTTTTCTGCAAAGAATCATAGAATGGTTTGGGTTAGAAGGGACCTTAAAGATCACCCAGTTCCAACCCCCCTGCCCTAGACAGGGACACCTCCCATCAGACCAGGTTCCTCCAAGCCCCATCCAACCTGGCCTTCAACACCTCCAGGGATGGGGCAGCCACAGCCTCTCTGGACAACCTGGGCCAGGCTCTCATAGGAAAGAATGTCTTCCTAATCTCTCATCTAAATCTCCCCTCTTTCAATTTGAAACTGTTCCCCCTCGTCCTATTGCACCGCTCCCTGCTGAAGAGTTAACTAGTGAAGCAGCTCTCATGAACCATGGAAATATCAGAGACAGCATGAGCCAATGGCCAAGGGACCTTAGTGTTGCATTTGAAGAATGCCCTTGGAGCTGGTGGGTTTTCCTGTTGGGTCTCACCATGTTATGTTCACCTCCGCCGCACTAAACTGAGTCTGCAGCTTGAAACTGAGAAAGTATCTGGCCTTTGGGATATTTATGAGAAACAGAATAAGGAAACAAAACCCTCATTTTGTGAGCTTCTGAGGAAATGAGCAGAATTACTTCACTCATTCTTTTCTCCTCTTTGATCTTGATTGGTAGGCCTCTAACAAAATTAGTAATTAACAAAATGAATTTAAGATAATGCAATTTTATCTGGTTTAGCTGAGCCCTGGGCACGAGAAGCGTTGCACAGAGAGCTAGGTATTGTCATGCTTTTTCCACTGCATACTCCGTCAAAACTTACTCTTTCAAAATGTCTAATGCATTTTTCCCCTCTCTATGTGTAACATCTGATGAGCAGGAAGACTGAACCAGGAGTAGTTTTTCTGGAGAAAAAAAATCACTCAGGGATTCCAATGGGAGTGGGGGTGTGTGGGAAGGCAGCAGCAAGCTTAAAACCCCTCCTGAAGGACCATTGACATGAATCTCCTCGTCTTCCTGATTTGCACTGAGTTGTCTGGAGCTGAAGCACCTCATGTGGTTTCCACTAGGCTATGAAGCCCACTCCAGCCCAGTTTCAGCTCGGTTCAGATGCTAGCTCTCTCTCCATGTCACTATATGACAGACATAAGTGGCATAGTTGGGTGACACTTCACTGGGAGAAAGGGAAAGAAGAAGGTAGCACCCATGTCTTGAAGACATTGTGATGGGATCACTTTCTTTTCCCATGAAGTACACCTTCTCTTCAGGCATCCACCAGCAGCTGATGTTTCCATCTTCAGTGAAGATGGAGCATGAACCCTCTGCAGCAGAACTGCTCCTTGTTCTGTTTTGGGATGTAAGGCCAGTCCTCACCCATCTAGTGCCACAAAAGAGAGACAGCGAGGGCACAGCATCCTGAGAGCCCCAACCCAAAGCCACATCTAACCTGGGCTCTCAGTTTTTCCTTGCACAGAGAAACAAAACACTCAGTGGCTCCCAGTGGCACAGACCAGGCGGCCAAAGAGTCCTCTAGACAAACAACCTCCAGCTCCTGGCTGTAAACATGGGCAACGGGTTCCTTCCCTTCCCAGAAACAACACTCAAGGTGGCTTTGTTGGTGTTCCAGTGTTCTTCTCCAATTTCCTGTAATTTTGCTCAGCCACAGTATTACAGGGCTTATAACATTTTCTGTCCAGGCACGGACAGATCGTAAACACGTGTCTTTCCCACTGTTAGTGCTGAAGGTTCAGCAGCAGCAGCAACATGGCAATATCGGGGGTGCATTAATGAAGCTGGCTAATAAAAATGGGGCACAAAGGCCTCATTTCACAGGTTGCCCGATCAGATTTTTCCAGCATGAGGTTGGGCATGATGTGTGGCACCGAGCTGTGTCCACCTGGCTGGATTTCTTTCCATGAAGCAGCAGCCATGGTGGGCAGGCAAGGGATCCATCTGCCAGATAGTTAAGCTTTTAAACTCTTTTCCCCGTCTCTACCCAAGCTATTTTGCTAAACTTCAGGATTTTGCAACAGGCAACTGAACAAATTGTCCTTCAAATTTGGGTTTAATAATAAACCCAAGCATTGTAAACAAACCCACATAGCTGCTATTGCTAAATAGGTTGGAGCCTCTACACCACTAATTAGCCAGGGTGGTGGTACAGCTCGGGGGCTGCCATCAGTACTTGCTATTGGCCTGAATCTGCAAGCAAAAAGCCACATAAATGTCCTGATTGGCTGGGAAAATTTGGATACAGCCTCTGTTGAGGTGTATAAATAGAAAGCCAAGTATTTTAGACCTCTCACTTTGAAAGCAGAGCTCTCAAGGCACATGAAAATGCAGAGGGTCACAGCAGTCATCCTCGTGATTGCCATCTCCGGTGGTGAGTTAGCTGAATTTTAGTAAATGTTGCTCATTGTAACCTGTGCCTTCTTTCTTTTTTTTTTTATTTTTTGTTCTGTTTTTTTTTTTAAACAAAACACATCCATGAGGATTTAGGAACCAATTGGTTCTCTGCCATTTTCTGCTTTATAATTAGCCCCTCTCCCATCGCGTAGAAACCCCCACGGGAAAAATCCTTTTTAGATATGGTAAAGAGTCGTGGCCAAAAGAAACTTTGTTGGAGGAGTAATAGTGCTGATTGACTCAGGAAGAATCAGCTGAGGCATATCAGTCACTAACAGCATGCATGTTTCTTAAAAGCCTTCAGCCAAAGATGAGCCTGCCCACCGTAGAGCGCTCCCAGAGATGTTTCTGTGTTTAATGTCATCACCTTTTGCTTTCATAAAGAATATGCAATTCAGGAAAACAAACGAAGACTACCTAGAACAAAGGGCTGCTTTGCTTGAGGAAGGCATTAGAGATTTCCTGAACCCTTTTAGCACCAGACCTTCAAGTGCCAGCACGTTGCTTCCCCTGTTTGCAAATCCTCCCAGAGCCCAAGGGGGAGGGAATGGTGCCTGCTGAGCTCTTCACACGTGAATAAACCTCGATGGGCTGCTTCTTGCTAGACCAGCCCCATTTTCGCTAGGGCACCCCATGGGAAACCCTAGAAGCTTTGGTGGGGGCAGCAAGGCTGTTAGAGGCTTGTGGAAGGTACCGAGTCAGGGGCTGCTGTTCCCCCCTTCTCCCCTGTAAATGTCTTCCCTCTCTCAGCCATCGCTGGGGCTGCAGGATCAGCCTGGGTTTGGCTCCAGGTGATGATAGCTGGAGTCTGGAATAAAAAATAGGAGGATGCTACCCTGCTGGCTGCTGCTTTGAACCGGTAATGTAGAAAGACTAGGAGATAAAAAGCAAATAATGAGTAAAAGGTAGATGACAGCTTGTATTTTTGACTGGATCCCACATTAGGGAATAAGGGTGGATTTACTGGGTCTCTCTCAGCCCAATTTTTTACAGTAACCATTCAGTATACCAGGATCCTGGGTGGCTCAGGTCACCTTCCAGGCAGAGATGTCCCTATAGCTCCAGAACCACATTTGCCCTGGTGCAATGGGAGGGGAGTGGGTCACACCATGATGTCCCCTCCAGATCCATTTGTTCTGCATTTTCCTTAGAAGTCACTGTTTTAAGTACTCTCAAACATCACTGGACAAAAAGAATAAAACAAAAACAACAACAACAACAAAAAAAGCTGTTTCCTTGCATCCCTAAACCTAACTTGCAGTAAAAGATGGGGAGCTTTCTAGCTCCCTAAAGCCTGGATCCACGGTTACAGCAAAATCCAAAGGGACCTTGCTATCGACTAAACAGCACAGGCTGAGAAACACCCTTTTCTAGCTTGTGGTCTTTCATCTTCTGTTATTCTCTTTTCTTCTTTTCTAGCTGCTGCAGGACAATGGGCGAAAATCTGCTCAAGTCAACCTTCAAATAGAATCAGAGACTGCGACTCCTACGGCTGCGGCAGATACAACGCCCCCAGGTCCTGGGCTGGGCCGGTGGGAGAGGGTTGTGTTTGACACCTTCTTAAAATAAAACTAAGCATGAAAAAATGGGCAGGAGGAGGGTTTCTAGCTGGCAAGGTTCTCTGCTGTGGGCTAACCCACCTTGTTCCTCTTCTTCTTCTTCTTCTTCAGAGGAGGGAGGAGGCACAAGGGAGTGGACGTGTTGTGCGAGGACGGGGCGGTGGTGTACGCACCCTTCACGGGGAATATCGTCAGCCGAGCCAGGCCCTACGGCAACGGCAACGCCATCGACAACGGAGTCCAGCTTTCAGGATCAGGTACCAGAGCTGAAAGATGGGTGTTTTGCAAAGCCTGATGGCAAAACGCTCTGTTTCCTTTAAACTGGGACAAAAAAAAGTCACAAACCCACCCCAAACTGCAGTGTGCTTGCGTGTGAACCCAAGGGAAAACTCTAACTTGGGACACCTGCATTCTGGTAATGCAGGAAAACTGATTGGAGGGATTACAGCATTTCACCTTAAAAAAGTCAAAGGATGAAGCTGGTCCCTCTGCACATTTTGGCTCATTAAAGAGACAGTCTCTGACTTGCTTGTGCATTTTTACCCACCTTAACCTCCTACCCCACCCTCCTCCGTGGTAATATCTTTCTTTTCCTATTCCCTCTTCTTGACGCATCACGGCATTTTCTGCAGCTTTTTCTGCTGCTCAACCTCTTATCGTTGTTGTTGTCGTTTGCACTTTGCTACTGAAAGTTCTGACTTTGCCAGGCTTTTAAACCATTTCACAGGAGCAACAGTTTCCCCCTCTTCTCTCTCCCCCGTTAACAGGGTTCTGCGTTAAGATGTTTTACATCGAACCTGTCAAGTACAACGGCCCCATCACGAAGGGGGAAAAAATCGGCGTCCTGCTGCCCATGCAGAGGGTCTACCGAGGAATTAAATCCCATGTCCATATCCAGAACTGTGATTTAACAGATCCTACTTCCAACCTGTAAACAGCAGGCTCCACATCAGGAGCAAAGCCTTCAGTGCCCCCCGCCCCGGCTTGTGTATTCATTAAATGACCTGGGTATAGGTAGTTGCTCTAATAAAGTGGAAAATACTGAGCCTCAAAACAGTTGTTCCACCTAAAAGATGTCCATGAATGAAATGCTGCTGTTTTTCTGAATGGAAAGAGATGCAGAGTGAGGTATAACACATGTTTTAAAGCTGTTAAGGTGTCTTACACCTCACTGCACCCGCGGATGAAGGCTGAAGCAGCGAGGAACGCAGTGGCCGGGAGGAGGTGGATTCTGGATGCCCAGCAGCACTGCAGAGAGCTGTGCTAGAGCTCACTTGGCTTGGACCTCCCTGCTCTCCTTGCAGCCAAACATGAAGGTTTCTTCAAATAAAGCCAGAAATTTCACTTGTGCTTGCATATGGAAAAATCACGTTATTAAAGGGCTGCTTCGCTATGAATTGCTTTGAATTTCTTTGGTGCCGTCACAGACCTTGGGCTGAGTTCTGCTTTTTTAATGCATCTAGGGAAAAAAAACCCAAAAAACCAACAAAACAAAACCCAACCAAAAACCTATAGAGCTGAAACTCAAATCTTTCCTGGGGGCCCATGACCCAAAATATAAAACAACAGCGATGAAGTAACTCATTCCTTCTCCCCAGACTCCTGCGTGAGGAATGCCTTGGCACACCCAGGTTTCTTTCTGGCCAAGTGAGGCATTTCTTTCCATTAGTAAATCAGCTGAAGACTTTCCCGGGACAACAAGCTCTTGTTAACAGGACAAGGCTTTTTTTTTCTGGCCAAGGCTACCAACATGCTACCGTGCGTCTCTACAAGTGCTCCAGGCTCATGTATTGACTAACACAACTGCAGCCTCAGACGGGCAGGGAAGCTGCTGTGGTGGGAGCTGCCTGTGTCCAGACAGCAGATTTACTCCTTGTAAAAAAAAGCCCCAGAAAGGTATATTGCTCCTGGGAAAAGTGCTTAACCTGCTATGTCAGCCATTCACCTTCCCCAGAACCACTTTATTTCGGCTATGAATGAAAAATCAGCACCTCCATAGAAACACAGGGCCCAAACCTGCAGGGGGAGAAGCAACCAGACGTTGAAGGTGAGTCGAGACGACGGAGTTTGCTGTGGAAAAAACCTCACCTTTGCCTTCCACTGAAAGCAGAATCATTCCAGCAAAAGTGACTTATACCCTCCAATTTTGACCAATTTTCTAAATTTTTGTCATGCTGCCCGCAGAAAAAAGCAGACTTTAATTTCTCTTGGTTAAAATCCCAGCTTTTAACCCAGTTATCAACTTTTCCCATTTGAAAAGGGAAGATCCCACTCAAGCCTCCACTTCTCCACATAAATCCTAATGAAAGACTGAGCTGACCCTCCATGATTCTATGATTCTATGACCCTGCTGATGGAGCAGGGCTCAGAGCCTCCAGGCAGCAAACCGGCTTCGCTCCTCTACCTGTAGGTGAATGACAGCAGCTCAGCCCTTCTCTGGTCTGTCCCCAGGGACTGGATTCACAAACCTGTTCAGTGAGGTTATTCAATTTCAGTTGAGCCCTTATTTAATCCAAGTTTTCCCAGCAGCTTGGGGAGGTGCAGTGCTTTGCTGCAGGGATGCAGGATGCTCCTGCAGGAACCTGAGAGGAGGCAGAAGGCAAGTACTAAAAATTCCTGGTTTAGCTGGGGCTGTCACCCAGCAGCACAGGATTAAAAGTAAATACCGCTTCTATTTTAGGCTCCAGAGCAGTTGGGGCAGACAGTATAAGTAAATTCAGCTTTATCTTTTCAGTTTAGTAAAGAAAATAAGTGGCTGTAGAGGAATCATAGAATCATAAAATCACAGAATCATTCAGGTTGGAAAAGACCCTGGGGATCATCGAGTCCAACCATCAGCCCTACTCTACAATGTTCTCTCCTACACCAGATCCCTCAACACCACATCTAATCGACTCTGAAACACAGTCAGGGACAGTGACTCCACCACCTCCCTGGGCAGCCCATTCCAGTGACTGACCACTCTCGCTGGGAAAAATTTTTTCTTAAGATCCAGCCTAACCCTACCCAGTTCCAGACTGAAGCCATTCCCTCTCGTTCTATCACTAATTACCCATGAGAAGAGACCAGCACCAACCTCTCTACAATGCCCTTTCAAGCAGTTGTAGAGAGTGAATGGGTTTCCCCTCAGCCTCCTCTTCCTCAAACTAAACAGTCCCAGCTCCCTCAATGGTTCCTCATAAGATTTATTCTCCAGCCCCTTCCCCAGCTCCATGTCCCTCCTCTGCACTCGCTCCAGCCCCTCCAGATCTCTCTTGTGCTGAGGTGCTCAGAGCTGGACACAAGACTCAAGGTGTGGCCTCCCCAGTGCTGAGTACAGGGGGACAATCACCTCCCTCCTTCTGCTGGGCACACTAGGGAAAGTACAATTTGTGGCTGACTCTGGGAAGGAAATAAAGGGCTGCTAAAATACGCTGTTGTAGAAATATTCAAGGTGAGGGGGGAAAGGTGCTGGGGGAAGTGAAGGGGGCAACTAGGCTTTTCAGGAAGGAGTTAGCAAACTCAGGCTGTGCAGAACTGCTTTGCTTCTGCACCAGTTCTGCAGGGATCCTGTTCCTTGTTATCCCTTTCATTTGATGAGTTCATACCACAAGGTCCCAGCCTGAGGCTGCAACCCAAACCTGCTCTGTACCCTGCTATTTCCCTCAACGTTAAAGGACTTTTGGAGGATTGGGCCAGAGTTTTGGCCTCCCTGCTGAGGTAAGACATAGGAACCAGTAAGATTTGATTTTGCATTCCTCAGCCCTCCCAACTGAAAGCTGCTTAGCTCTGGCTTAGTCAGTATGTTAATAAAGGCAAAATAAATTCGAGATGGAGCCTTCAATCAGAATTCTGCACCAGCAAAAGTGCAGTTCCATCTTCAGCTCAAACTTAGCAAAGAAGACAGACGACATACTCTGATCTCCTGCACCCCACCTGCTTACAGTGAGGGGCCAGCCCTGCCTTTCAGCCCATCAGCTAGCGCTACCTGCTGATTTCCCCTCGATACCGCAGTGTGAAGCCCCGTGCACAAAGCTCGATTCATCATTGTGGCCAAATTCCTCTTATCTCAGCCTCCTCAACGATCAGAAGCCTGAATAACCAGCGAGGGCTGTTTGCTGTCCGTTGCACCAGCTTGGTTTGCACCATGAAAGCCTGCGTTAATTGCACGAGTGAATCCTCCCGCAGTTAGTGTTTAAATCATAATTAGATTTTTAATGATTAGCACAAAGTATGTTATTTATTTTCCACAGATCCAGCTTTCAAGCTTCTTTAAGTACTCAGATCAGCCGGGAGGTGAGTTCTCAGCATTGACTTGTTCCCACACTGAAACCACCAGGCTATCCCAAACCCAAGCCAATCGTTCTGTAAAATGCAGATGGGAAGAAGATTTACCTTTCTGGTTGCCTGCTAAGGAGCCTGGCAAACCTGCAGTTATGATACTGTAGCCTTACTATCAAATTGGATGTGCTGCTCTCATTTAGCCAGCTCACCGTGGATGCAGCCCCACAGAGGTTGCAAAGAAGAAAGGCTTCACGGACCAAACCATCAGGTTTTGGACGTTGGTTGAACCCCACCGAGCTGAAACAACAGAGAAACCAGCTCTCACTGGTGGACAACCAAAGGAGGACAGGAGCACAGCTGGAAGGAAACCACAGACTTTGGCTAGGTGGTTGGATTTGCTCAGGGTTTGGCCCTGGCTTTTGCTGATCACAGAATCACAGAATCTTCATGGTTGGAAAGGAGCTCTGAGATCATCGAGTCCAATCATGCACACACAAACCCCCCCCTACAATCTCAGCTACTAGAGCATGCCCTGAAGTGCCACATCTACATGTTTCTTACATACCTGCAGGGATGGTGACTCAACCCCCTCCCTGGACAGGCTGCTCCAGTGCCTGACCACTCCTTCAGTAAAGTCATTCTTCCTAAGATCTGATCTGAACCTCCCCTGCTGCAACTTCAGACCATTTCTTATAGCCCTGTCATTATTCACTTGGGAGAAGAGGCCAACACCCACCTCTCTAGACCCTCCTTTCAGGTGGTTGCAGAGGATGGTCCTGCTCAAAGGGTCCTCTACCATTGCCCAGGTGTGCCTTGCAGTTTGTTGGCTTTTTATCCTCCAAAACCCCAATTCCATCATTCTACCACCTGCCTTTTCTTATTAAGAGATAATGTTAAGATAACTAATATGTTAAAAGGGACTAGTCCAACATTTACTTGCAAGGCTTATGAACACAGGCCTGGAAGGTACCATCTATCCCAAACCCCTGGTAACTGCCAGTGGACCCTCATGAAACTCGACAAAATTTACCAACCAGAGTCACAGTATCTTTGGAAAGGGGGAATAGCAAAATTGGGATTTCTGCTGGACAGCATCAGGCAGAGATCATTCCACGCCTGCTGATACCAACCCAAACACTTCTATTTGCCCTCTGCACTCTTGCTTGGTCTTGTAAGATGACCTCAAAGGAATGTGCACAGCCAGGGAAGTTACTACTGATGTAAAAGGGGCACCATTCGAGCAAGAGAAAGAGGTGAGCACTTCCCAAGTCAGCCCACCTGCTCTCGGTGTCCTCCTCGCAGCAATGCACGGTGGTTCCTCTCCATCTCCTCCCCTTCTCCACTCTGCAGGGAAGGAAATGGTGCAACCACAGCTCCCGGGGACCATGCAACGCCGGCCGGTTGTCCCATATCCTTCTGTTGGGAGTGTGCTAAGCAGCCAGTTCAGGCCTTTCACAAGTCCACCTACCAACCGTTATATTCACATCCCCGTTGCCCAACGCAAGAATCCCACCAGCTTCAGCTCAGAACTTCCTCAAGTCCGAGGTGAGAGGTTTGCACCTTCCAGCTTGTCCAGGAGGGATGGGGAACTCACTGGGAAATCTCAACAGCAATATCATACACTTGAAAACTGCCTTGTTAGGAATATTTTACCAGAACTTGCATTAGAGAGATTACCATAGCAAACAGCATTTTGACATCTTTAAAAAAGAAGAGAGCATGGTACAGCACTGCTAAGGTCTCTTCTGGGGAAAATATAAAAAGCATACACAGCTACGAGCAACTTGGAGCCAGCTCTGTAACATAAATGAGATGGAAAAAGAAATCTCAAAGAAGGGGTAGCTTCAAGCCATTTTACAAAACACCAGACCGCAAAACAGGTCTCAAAACAGCTTCCTCAGCGTCTGTGCACCTATTGCACCAGTCTACTTCTTGTGTCTACCAGCCTGGGTGGCTTTACACCCAGCCTCTGCTTTGCGAGACTTTGTAGAATAGATTGAGGTGCTGGGTTCCTTCCTTGGTAAAATCCAGAGGATTTTTGCTCACAGAAGTCTATAACAATGACTGGCCTTTTCAAGGCAGGGCTGCCCCCAGTAAAACTTATAAAATGGGATATTTAAAACTTTACTAACGTGAACTGGCAGTCAGGAATAAATCAGAAATAAAATCTGGTTGAGAGATCATTACTGCAGAAACCCCGCTGGAGACCCCTCAAGTGGGAATGGCCAGGCATCACCCAAATAAACTCTTTTTTAAAATGGTTTTGTTCCGAGTAGGAACAGAAGCTGACAGCAGCTAACACCAAGCTCACCAAGCGCAGAAATCCTCTACTACCTCTATGCAACGAAACCTCAGTGAAAGCTTCCACCTGTACCACCTCCCGTGCTGATTCTCCCTGCCAAGGCGAGCTGAGGGGGAACATGGAGAGCTTGTGGCAAATGAAGGTGAATAAACCTGGAAAAATATGACACAGGCTCTCTCAGCTTGCAGGGATGAAGGCTTTTTCTGGCAAAGGTTGTAAAATGCCTCGAGAATAAGTCAAGGTCTCGAGAGTAAGTCTTATGAGGATCGATTGAGGGAGTTGGGATTGTTCAGCTTGAGGAAGAGGAGGCTGAGGGGAGTCCTCATCACTCCCTACAACTGCTTCAAAGGGCATTGTAGGGAGGTTGGTGCTAGTCTCTTCTCACAGGCAATGAGCGACAGAACAAGAGGGAATGGCTGCAAGCTGCAGCAGGGTAGGGTTAGGCTGGACATGAGGAAAAAATTCTTCACAGAAAGATTGGTCAGAGCCTGGAATGGGCTGCCCAAGGAGGTGGTGGAGTCCCCATCCCTGACTGTGTTTCAGAGTAGATTAGATGTGGTGTTGAGTGATCTGGTGTAGGGGAGAACTTGTAGAGTAGGGCTGATGGTTGGACTTGATGATCCCAAGGGTCTCTTCCAACCTATATGATTCTATGCCACATACCCCGCCTCTTTCAATTCAGGGGTAAGCAGCATCCCCAAACCCTCAATACCCACTGAGAGCTCTTACCACCAACACCTTGTGTCATTTGTAAACCTAGAATTTGCTCAATACAATGAAGTCTAACCAAAAGCTACATCAAAACGAGACCAAAGGGACATAACGGCTATATAAATATTTGTTTGGTGACTACAAGTGTGAAAACCAGCAGTTCTTTCTGGCAGGATGGAGAAGAAAACAGCAGGGGTAAAATCAGCAAAGCCACTTGCAATAACCCCAAGGAGAGCTAAAAGATTGTTTGGGTCTTAAATACTGGCTGCAAAAAAAGCTCAGAACCACAAGTAAAAAAAATTTGTCTCTGGCTGCTTGTTCGGTGGAGATTTTCAGAAAACACAATGTACAGATGCTCTTTGCAAACTAGAAGTGGGGCAGAGAGAGACATCTGTTTCTCCTCTAAATAAAATGTTCAGGACTTCCAGAGGTCCTGCAAGTAGTGCTTTTCTGTAAGGAGTGCAGAAAACTCAAATGGAAGGATTAAGAGAAGCACTAAGGAGCCTGCTTTAATAGTACAATGGCTGAAACCAAGCAGATACCAAGTGATGAATTTTAAAACCTAGAATTTTGTAACTCCATGTCTGTCAGTTATGCCATGCAACTTGGGTTTGCAACTTTGGTTTCAGAACTGGAAGATGTTTCAGTAAGAATTTAGTTGTCAAAAACCAGAGAGAGACTTCATGGATTTAAGTCCAGACTAGGTGATAATTTCAGCTGAACAGGAAAAAAAAACGTATTTCCATGCAAAAGAATCTGCAATTCTTAGCTTAAGTGAGTATTCGTGCTAAACCAAACATTACAGCTTCATAAGTTCTCCATCACTCTGTTAGAGAGCTCTAGTGGGCACATACACCTGGGGAAGTGTAATGTTTGAGCAGGAAAAGACAAACTGGCTACATCCACCATGGAGTTTCGCCCATCTTTTCCCTCCAGCTCAATCCTCTGGACCAGATTCTTGGTTCCAACCATTTCTGGCCTAAGTGCACCCTTGCTTCTGGAGGGGGAAGAAAAGGTGTTAAGAAACAGTTCAACCAGAGCTTCCTGAAATGTGGGATTGTTCATTTCCATCTGTTACTGTGTGCTAAGAGACTATTTTATCCGTCTTTCCCAACCAGCTCTACCAACTGTTAAGAGTCTGTAGACATCCTCAGTGCCTAATATGGCAACACCATCTGTCTGGAGCTGTAATACTTTGCTCAAGACCGGTTGGCCAAGACACCAGAGTTGGGTTTTCAAAAACACATAAATACCCCAAGGCAGCTACTGCTCAACGTCTTTGATTGGATCAAAGAACAGCAGTGAAACGGCCACAAGATGTCAGCTCTCAGTCTGGTCGCGCTGGTCAGCTTGGTGTCCACTGGTGAGTTGGGATTAAAATACTGCAGTTGACTGGTTTGGGCTGGTTTTAGGCAGACACGACCGAATTACTGAAACTCGCTCCAACATAAATAATGCTAAGTGGTTTCGATCTAGTTTTATGAAGAATTATGGTCATGTGGGCAGTTTTGACACAAAATATGGAATTAGGTGTGCATTTGGAGTCAGAAATTTAAGTGTTTAAGAAGTTTCATGAAGCAAGTGAAAATAATTTGACTTATTTCACAAAATAGTATTAAAAATACTCATCTACAGCTTTGCTTTGTTTTTAGTGTATATGCCTTACAATAAGACCTGAAGAAAAAGGGGTAAAATCGATATAGTGGGTCGTACAGTGTTCTTTTATCTACAGTTTCTGAAATTCTAACACGGCTTCCACTTCTAACACCTTATTTTGCACCTTAATACTTTCTGTTGTACTCTACTAAGAACATGGCTGAATTTTCCCTGTTCTCCTCTTTTGTGTGTGAAGTTCTTGCCAAGGAGCTGGAGGCACACCCACCCCAACAACAACACCAATTCTGGGGGCAGATCTGCAATGGGAATCCCAACAACAGGATCCGGGGCTGCGATAGATACGGCTGTGGCCAATTCGGCGCCCACAGGTAAGGCAGAGGGGTTTGCTCTTGCTTTCCTAAATCAAACGGTTCACAAGGGAGAAGGAGAGTAAGGTTCAACCAGAGCTGACACTGGGAATGAGAATATTGTCCTCTAAGAGGTCTCTGACTCGTTTTTGGGCCATCCTGCAGTAGTGTGGTAACACCACTGCTACGAAGTGATGCCCGGGGGAAGAAACGAGACCATTACATGAATTAGCAGCCAGAGTAAAGGCAATGGAAAGCTTTTCCTGGATTTGTCATTTATTCTTGTTGCTGATAGACCAGATATTTAGCTAACATTCAGTAACAGCACACAGGAAGCTAAACAAATGAATTTACACAAGCTAAAGGTGCGCCAGGCTCCTTGGCTTTAAGCAGGCAGTTAGAACAGGTTATATTTCCCTGCAAAATGTCTTTATACATAGAATGACTCCTGCCTTCCCCTTGTTTCCCTCTCATCTCCTCTCCCCAGGCTCTGTATGAGGTGTCTTTATACATAGAATGACTCCTGCCTTCCCCGTGTTTCCCTCTCATCTCCTCTCCCCAGGCTCTGTATGAGGTGTCCATCCTTATCATGCAACTTCCAAATTTCTAAATGAGAAAACGCCAAACGCCAGATCCTGTTTCACACCAGCCCAGATGTGTTTTGGGGTAGAACTGGGGCACTTTTCCATCACAGCTTAAAATATCCCATGACCTTGGGCAAATAAAAAAAACCAACCAACCCAACAAACACTTACCATTTGAAATCTCACCCCCCCTTTTAGAATCATAGAATCATTTAGGTTGGAAGAGACCCCTGGGATCATCGAGTCCAACCATCATCCCTACTCTACAAGTTCTCCCCTACACCAGATCCCTCAACACCACATCTAATCTGCTCTTAAACACAGTCAGGGATGGGGACTCCACCATCTCCCTGGGCAGCCCATTCCACTGACTGACCACTGTCTCAGTGAAGAATTTTTTCCTAATGTCTAGCCTAACCCTACCCTGCTGCAGCTTGCAGCCATTCCCTCTTGTCCTGTCGCTAGAAGGTGGTCAGAGTAATACAAACATTTTGCAGTGATAAAAGATGGATCAAAGCCACCATTTCTTTCCAATTTCATCACAGATGCAAAAATTTTGTCAGTCAAGCTTCAGCTATTTGGCATTGATTACTGGAGCTGTACATCACGTTAAGCCTGACAGACTTCTCCAATTCCCTAATTTCTGTTTTCAGGCATGGTAACAAAGGGAAGCACACGGGGGTAGATGTCATCTGCACCGATGGAGCGACGGTGTACGCTCCTTTCAGCGGCCAGCTCTCCGGACCCATCCGGTTCTTCCACAATGGAAATGCCATCGATGACGGAGTCCAAATCAAGGGATCAGGCAAGTAATTAACAGATGTGGTGTGAGGCACGCACTAGTAATTGTTTTATTTACTTGAGCAAGCTTTCTGTGGCTTTTCAAGATGTATTGATTAATCTTAACACCCTCTCTAGTGCCTCCACTGAAGCACAACTAGATGGCTGCTAAGAAATATTGGAAATCAGGACCAGCAGGATGCAGTCCTTTTCCTATGCTTTTCTTAGGGAGGAGGGAAGGAGGGAGTTGAAAAAGAGGTAGCAGGAAAACAACAACCTCAACTCAGAAAAAAAAAGAAAAAGAAAGGAAATGGTAAAAATAAAGTATCAGAAATAGGCCCTCGGTTTGGCTTAGAGGATGTTTTCCTGACCCTATCTTCCAACCCCCTCTTTTCCTCTTTTCTCTAACAATCCAACTCATTTTGATTTCAGGACATAGGTAATTTGACCATGTTTCTGCTTCATCACTATGGCCTCCAGCGAGAGGAAGGTTCCTTCCTCACCCTAAGGAGAGATGCAGCCGCTTTTTCCTGACCTCGCTTCCTCTCCCATCTTTTCCAGGTTACTGTGTCAAGCTCGTCTGCATCCACCCCATCCGGTACCACGGCCAAATCCAGAAGGGGCAGCAGCTTGGGAGAATGCTGCCAATGCAAAGAGTGTTTCCTGGCATTATCTCTCACATCCACGTCGAAAACTGTGACCACTCCGATCCTACACCGCTACTTACTCGGCCTGGTAAAAAAAACCAACCAAACAAAAAAAAGGCAACCAGAATAAGTAGTAAAATGAATGAAAATTTAGTTATTAACTAATTTCTTATAAGGGCAACAATATCAGATAGCAATAGTCCCCTCTGTCTCAGGTTCTCCCCAACAGCAAAATCTGCATGATAAATACAGTGTAAGAGGACTATAGACAGTGATCCAGGAGGGGGCTGTATCAGCTTATCAAGTTGTCTTTCTTGCCCCGCCATGGAGGGGTCTCACCACCAACCCAGGTCAGATCCCTCTTCTGTGTGCACACTTTTAGCTACCAGCAGTGTTTTCAGTATTGCACCTTGGCAGGTTTGGGGATGATTCTTTGCAAATACAAATGCTACGTTGGCAGTAACGGAGAAGAGGACTCGAGGAGTCCAGTCCCATCAGCTCAGGCATCAAATCAGAAACAAAACCAAACTAAACCTTTTCCCATCTCTCAGATCACACCCTAAGAACCACAATGCTCTCTTTGAATTTTTCTCTTTAAAAGCATATTCCTTCTATTCTAACCCTAACCTAGAAACGTGCCAATCCAGTCTTAAGTGTACATTTCCTAAAGGATGACAAGCTTTGTGGAGGAAACCTCCAACTAGATGCACGGGCTGTAATTCCAGGGTATTCCTACCTAACTGAAGTTGAAACACAGCAGCTACAAGCATACACCGCTGCTCAAAACAACCTAGAAGCTAACCTCCATGCACTTCTTTCTGTATTTCAAAGATATTCCATCACCATTCCCACAACAAGACACACGCTGGGCAACAGTGTGCTCCGGGAACCCTACCAACGAGATCAGAGGCTGCGATCGCTACGGCTGTGGGTACTACGGAGCTCCAAGGTACCATATAGTTGGAACTTCTGGGGTTCTGTTGCTTTTCCACTGAATTAGAGTTAAACTCTGTTTAAGCCATTGAAAAATTACAGCTTTGAAGGGTTAGGTTGGACATGAGGAAATATTTTGGCTACAGCACCACAGCAGGCTTCCCCACACTGTTCATAAAACCTCTGTGCTTGGAGGGTTTTATGACCCAGGCTGAGGCGTGCCTGACCCGACCTGAGGTTGGGAACACTCTTGACTCAAGTGGAAGGTTGGACTTGATGTCCTTGATGGGATGTACCTGCCAACCAACATTTCTGTGACTCTACAGTTCTATTTAAAGGCTTGGAAGAAGGGTGTTTTTTTTCCCCTTCCCATTTGCAAAGCTTCAACTCCAGCAGACCATCAAGCCTAAACAGCATTACATCATCTACACCAAAAAACATTCCCGAGATTCTTGTCCAGTTCTGGGCACCTCAGCACAGGAGAGATATCGAGGTGCTGGAGTGAGTACAGAGGAGGGCAACAAAGCTGGTGAGAGGCCTGGAGAACAAGGCTTATGAGGATCAATTGGGGGAGTTGGGGTTGTTTAGTCTGAGGAAGAGGAGGCTGAGGGGAGACCTCATCCCTCTCTACAACTGCTTGAAAGGGCACTGTAGAGATATTGGTGCTGGTCTCTTCTCACGGGCAGTGAGCGACAGGACAAGAGGGAATGGCTGCAAGCTGCAGCAGGGTAGGGTTAGGCTAGACATTAGGAAAAAATTTTTCACGGAGAGAGTGGTCAGTCAGTGGAATCAGCTGCCCAGGGAGGTGGTGGAGTCACCCTCCCTGACTGTGTTTAAGAGCAGATTAGATGTGGTGTTGAGGGATCTAGTGTAGGGGAGAACTTGTAGAGTAGGGCTGATGGTTGGACTTGATGATCCCAGGGGTCTCTTCCAACCTAAATGATTCTATGATTCTATGATTCTTCAGCCCGGGCAATTATGCCAATGCTGTCACAGTATAAACAACTCATTTCCAGATCCAGCAGCTTGCTCATAGACCTCTCTTATATATAATGTTAGGCCTGACAACAGACTTCTCTAATTACCTACTTGGTTTCAGACGCAACGGTAAAGGAAAGCACAGAGCCGTGGATGTCATCTGTTCTGACGGAGCAACCGTGTACGCTCCCTTCAGCGGGGAGCTCTCTGGACCCATTAAATTCTTCCACAACGGAAACGCCATCGATGACGGAGTCCAAATCAGGGGATCGGGTAAACAGCTATTTTTCATTTAATATTTTTTTTATCTTGAGGTCATCTAGGATGCATCACCTTGCAGCTAGACAAGTAGTGAAGCAAGGTACGTGCATTGAAACACTGCACCTTCTACCAATGAACACGCAGAACTTCTCGTTCTTACGTTACAATGCAAATGACTGAGCTCTGTAGAACGTCTTTGAGTTCAGTAAGGAGAAGTCCTTACTGAAGAAGGAATTGCCTCCTCCTCCCTTCCTCCCTCCTTCCCTCTTCCAAAAGCCAGCAATTCCATCCACTCTCTCTGTTTTTACGACCACAGTGTCTCTGCAATCGTGGCCTTTCTGCTATTACGCTCTCGGTGGAAGGGCCGGCACAGAACATGTTCGTATTTCTGAAACAGAGTTAGTACAGATGACCAAATGCTTCATCAGTCACCTGACCTTAGAATTGTAGAATTGCCTGCGTTGGAAGGGACCTTTCAGATCATCTAGTCCAGCCTTCAACCTCACTCTGATAAAAACCATCCCTAACCAGCGTCCCTCAGCACGGTGCCAACCCGGCTTTTAAATCCCTCCAGGGATGATGCTCCAGCCACTGCTCTGGGCAGCCCTTGCTAAGGCTTAAGAACCCTTTCCATTGAAAAAATTTCTCCTAATCTCCAACCTGAACCTGCCCTGGTGCAACTTGAGGCCATTTCCTCTTGTCCTATTGCCTCTGACAATGTTTTCCCTCTTCTTGTTTTCACCAGGTTTCTGCATAAAACTAGTCTGCATTCATCCCATTAAATACAGCGGGACAATTTCCAAGGGGCAAGTCCTGGGGAAAATGTTGCCAATGCAAAGAGTGTTTCCTGGGATCACATCTCACATCCACATCGAGAACTGCGACCACTCGGATCCAACTCCCAACCTTGAGAGGGGGAAATGGCAGAGAGGGTGAAACGGAAACGCAGTAAATTCCAAATAAATTCATCTCAGCATCCAAAAATGGGGTTTGTTTTTTTTCTTCTCCTCCCACGTGGACAGCCTGTCTCAGGGAAGGAAGGAAAAAAAATGTGTATTTTACAGACTTGAAAGAGTTATACAATACACACATTCCTACTGATTCAATATTACTTTGGGCCTTACAGAATAATGCAACTCTAGATACCAGTTAGGTACTGGTTTTCAGGTACCTGTAGTCATTGGGAGCACTGTATGCTAGCCTGCCCGATGAACTTCAGCACAGCTTGGCTAACAAAATTACTTTAGATCTTGATGGCACCCGAACTGAGGAAAGGTAGAAGGGAATTTCTTGAAACACTCCACGAGACATAAAAGACGCTGCTTGGAGTTGTCATGCCAGAACCACCAGTGTCTCTTGTTGGGTGGCAAAAAGGACTCCACACAAGGCGGGGGGGGGGGGGGG
>VZTM01010304.1:56340-88535 GCA_013400555.1 Jacana jacana | reverse complement strand
AGAGTTGAGGTTTTGGGAGGTTTTTTTGACTCTGAAAATCAGTCAGGGAGTATGAAAACTATCTCGCCCCCTCATGTGGCAGAAGAGGTGCACTACCGTCAGCTTCCCACTGGAACCCGGACCTTTTACTGACCCTGCGAGTCCCCTTAGCACGGGGGGTAAATTCTGTGCTTCCTGTCGAGGGCTTTAGTTAACCTAAGACACTCTATCGTTGCATTGCAGCCTTTGCAGGACAGTGAAACCAGAAAAGCCAGTAAGAGACAAAACCTGCCTGAGCAAAGACAAGACAGAGCTCTGAAGAACCAACTACCCAAGCAGGCAGGCACTGTCAACTATCTGCAGGCTCTTGCCAAGTCCAATACCTCCGCCTTGGTCATTAGGGATGACCTACTAATGAAGGAAACCACGAACTGGCTTGTATAAGAAATACCATGACCAGCAGAAGGAAGGAGGTGATTGTCCCCCTGTACTCAGCACCGGGGAGGAAACACCTTGAGTCTTGTGTCCAGCTCTGGGCACCTCAGCACCAGAGAGATCTGGAGGGGCTGGAGCGAGTGCAGAGGAGGGACACGGAGCTGGGGAAGGGGCTGGAGAGTAAATCTTATGAGGATTGATTGAGGGAGTTGGGATTGTTTAGTTTGAGGAAGAGGAGGCTGAGGGGAAACCCATTCACTCTCTACAGCTGCTTGAAAGGACATTGTAGAGGTTGGTACTGGTCTCTTCTCATGGATAATTAGTAACAATGAGAGGGAATGGCTTCAAGCTGGAACAGGGCAGGGTTAGGCTGGATCTTAGGAAAACAATTTTCCCAGCAAGAGTGGTCAGAGCCTGGACTGGGCTGCCCAGGGAGGGGGTGGAATCACCATCCCTGGATGTTTAAGAGTCATTTAGAAGCGGTGTTGGAAGATATGGAGAACTTTGTAGAGTGAGGTTGATAGCTGGACTCGATGATCCCAAGGGTCTTTTCCAACCCGAATGATTCCATGATTCTTTCTATGAGACTTGTCCATATTCCATTTTATGGTGTCAGCACGTCAAAAATCCTCGAGTTTGAGGCATGAACATGAAATGAGTGATCAACTGTCATTCAGCAGTTAAACATTTCTCCTGCCTCTCCCCAGGTTTGTGAAGTAGACTGTTTCTAACAGGACAGAACCCTGCCCAAGGGTAGGTCATGGAGCAACAGATGGATAAAAGTCTGATATCAGTAAACATATTAGAACATTTTATTATGTTTACATTTAAAGCAAACCACACATATTAAACCAAATACTGTTTAGAAACAGTTCCGTCTTTTAAACAAAAGACAATTATAATTCCTTTGATTACGGAAGCAAGTGCTTGGGTAGCAGGTGCTAGTGACCAGAGGCAGATGCTTCTTAACCAAGCAAGAGGCAGTAACGTGTTACCGAGTCCAACAGGGGTTACACATTTTTATCTTAAAGCCTTTAGCCTGTAACTGGGAACAAGCCTGTCTTCCCAGAACAAGTCTGGGAACAAGACCATGGTGGTTCAAGCCTGTAGCTGTTATTTTTGGAGCAGAGAAGTGTAAGTGTGGAAGAAACTGACATTTTATCTGACATGAGAAACACTACCAGCAAATCAAATGTAGAATTCTCATTATGAAGAGGAAAATAGAGCAACTATGGCATGAAAAGAATTACAGCAGAATTTGTGTATGGTGCGTTTGTTTACAACAAAACATCGACACAAAACCACATATTCTAATGCACATCACCTCACCCTCCCTTTCCACTTGAAAGAAAGCAAAGAAACAAAATAAAGAGTTCATCCTCAAAACCCAACTAACAGCCAGAAGTACTGACAGTCCTGAATTAAAAATTTCAGAATCACCTCCAGCAATCCCTACTCTAAAAATCGGGGCTTATTGCACAGCTCACATACAGGCAAGGTTTGTACAGGCCACGTTGGCTCTAATGGCTCTAAACCATTGTTTCCAGACAGAAAATGGTCAGAGACAACTACATTCCATTGGATCCTTTCTTCTCACTTGCCACATTTATGACATCCTTCTTCTCTCTTAGTACCAAAAGCACGGAACAGCATTCAGGCATCACACCCAGAAGCTCTGCCTTGTGCTCTGGCAGTTTCCAAGGTGCTCTGTCATTCGCCCAAGCAAGTAATCTAGACCAAAACTTTTAAATTCCTTGATTTTAACAAGGTCTTGTTACCATCTGTTTAATGCACAAAACAGAAACCCATCACACTGTACAATGCAGTCTATACAGATTAGCTCTTATGACAAAATTATTTAAAGTGCAATTTAAAACTGGAAAGATTTTTTTTTTAAGCAAAAGCTTATTTACCAGAACATTTTAATATCTATCATAAATTTAAGCTAGATTATGTATCTGAATAACCTGGACTAGTCTAAGTGCATTAATGTACAAGCTTTTACATTCATCACACAAACATTTTGAAAAAGAGCAGTATAAAACATCATGACAAATAATACAGTTTTCCTGAACTCCAAGTTCTATTCAGCTTGCCATAAAAGTCAGATTTACTAAAGGAAAAACATTTCCCTAGTCCTCCTCTGACAAGGCTGGAAAGACTAAACAAAGACATGAAAAACAAATTCTTTAACGCGAATGGAACATGTCAGCTGAAGCTCAGAGAAGCCCAAGTTCACTGGAGTTTGAAGCACCTGTAAACCATAGACATACTTTTGCAAGTGTAAAGTACACTCAATCTATTTTCTATTTCAATACACCCTTAACACTCTAGTTTTGCTGCTACACCACTAGAGGTTTTTAAGGTACAAAAACTCCAATCTGGAAAGAAGTTTCCGTATTTCCTTTTTGTATTCTTTATTTGCATAGAAAGCAACGCCCTGATTCTACCAGTTTATCTGCAAAGGTAGAGAATTTACCATGTTGGCATCATATCAGGAAACCACATTCTTCCAAGGTGTTTGGAGACTTCCAAATGAAGTCGATCTAAACTATAATCATTATCTGGAATCAGCACCTCCTCCATTATCGACAGCTGGGTAAGCCTGCCCCCACACATCTTTACAAATTCAATAAAACCTCTGCAAGTTACTTCACATTCACCCAGTCCCATTGCTGTCAAGTTCTTACAGCGCTCAGCAATCCGAATCAGTTCATCATCCAAAGGCTGAAGTCCATTAGCACACACAACCAACTCAATTAACCTCGGGCAGTTCATGCCAATGCGACCCAGCATGGCTTTGCTGACTGCCCGACCGAAGTAAAGGTGAGTCACGGGGGTTTCCTCTCTGAAGAAAGCATCAAATTCTTCTTCATATAAGAAGAAATACATGACAATATTGACTTTGGGGGAGTGTTTTAGAAGAGCATCCCAGCTTTGCTTTTTAATAGTGTGAAACTGGACTTGTCCGGGATTTTCACTCACAACGTCTATGCGAAGGTGTTCAAGATCTACGTGTTTTTCACTTGAAAGAGCCAGCAGCAGTTCATCACTTAATATGTAGTAGTTCAAAGCCAGCTCCTTAAGTCCATGACACTGGTCAGCAACACAAAGAATTCCTGAGGAACAAAAGAAACTGCTCTGTAAAATGAAAAGCTAACATAAACACAGCTGTTTGCTGAAAAGCTCAAGCAAGTATTAGCTCTACTGCCCCGAGTATTCACACCTATATCGAAAACCCCAGGAAATACGATAAAGTTCCAGATATCCACCTCCTTTTATGGGGTTTTGGCCATAAGCACTTATCAGTAAAAGCAGCAAGCCTGACTAGTCACATTCATCTTGGATCTGCCTATCTTTCTTCCTCTTTGCCCTTCCCTATGCAGAATTTCCTCAGCTTTGAAGAGGCAACTGAAATTAGATAAGATCCAGCCAAAGTTGCCACTGTTCCCTTCCCTAATGCTCCTTCCTCCAGCATTCATCTAAGCATTCCATTTCAAGGACCACCAGCAGCCCAGTTTAAAAGCTGTGCTAAATCAGACCCTTGCCTGAATTAAGACCTAAGCAACGAAACTGTTTTTAATCTGTTGGAATACAAACTATACGGATTAAATCCCCTTTTGTAGACACTGGGTAACAACACAGGAAAGAGACCACACCAGGATGGCCTTTCCCAAGATCCAGAATTTCAAAAGGGACCCAAAAGCGCTCAGAACTTTCTGGCAAGCCTGTATTTTGGAGGGAGCGAGGCATTCAACAAGAAATGCTAAAATAGGCAGGTTTGTACTACCGGATCTGGACACACGATGGCACCACGGGAACTGACAGACTCCGTCACACACTGCCAGTTTTTGAAATTCCTACAGACTCCTTGGTGGTTTTTTTTCACTCTAACTGTGGAATATTAACACTTTAGCTCAGTAAGTTACTCCCACAGCACCTCACAAAACAATTATTGACAATTGCTATCGTCTTCTTTATCCCACCAACCAGTAGCTGATTCACAGGTTGAGGATTTTGCATGTTTTTCCCCCCATAGAATGCCAGTGAGTTCAGCTATGGAGTTGCACACGTTGAGCAGCACACATTTGGTTACTCTTACGCAGAACTGACAATGAACATCAGCTCCTTGAAACATGTTAAAGGCTTACACTAGTTTTGGAGACTTTTCCTCCTCAAGTCCACCAGAGGCACCAAAGCAGCCGAGAAGAATGAGAAAAAAAAATCTCTAGGATTCCAGAAGATGCAGTCAAGTGAGGAGCACCCTCACCTTCATTAACCAACTCCTTCAGTAACACAAACACACTATTCACATTCCCCAGCTGTCCAAAGCCAAGACTGGGTCAATAAAAGCCTCTGCTAAGAGTCTCAGAAGAGCAGTAGAAGTTTTATGAATAGCTTGTTTCAAATTAAGTCTTGACTATTGTTTTATTATATTTTACTACTACTTTTTTTTCATACATATTCACTACTCACCAGCAGGTGATACATGAGGACAGCTGCTCATTTTCAGCAGTTTTAGAGTATCACTGTTGTTAGCAACGAGAACCTTCAAGGAAGGGTCATCAAGTGGTGTGTCATCTATCTTGATTGATGATAACGACTTCGAGTTTACAAAAACCACTGTCAGGGCTGAAGCAAAATGAGCCTGTTTGGAGAAATTGAAGGAGGTGAAAAAAAGAATAAAAATCAATCTTACAAGAAGACAGGCAGAACTTCAACATCTAAACCTCGGGCTTTGCATGCACAGAAAGTACAAAAAACCCTCATTACTAATGATGTGGCATCCCCTTTCTTGGCTAACAAAGAAAGTCTTATTTGAACAGGAACCTAGGAAATCTTTCTTTAAATACATGTTGCTACACATGAAAAAATTGACTTTAAACTCATCCACTCTCATTTATCTTTTCACTGTAATAAAATTGAGATAAATGGACATAGTGATAAGCCTGAAGCATGCAGAATTTATCTGAAGAAGGAAATGGCATTTATTTTCCAGAAAGTAACTCTGCTGAGACCTACAGAGTCAAAGACAAAAAATATCCTCAAAATATTTTAACAATATGTTGCAGCATGTGATCACTGTGTCTTTTCATCTATCAATAAGGAAACTCAAGCCTTCTAAACGATTCCCCATTTCTACACCACAAAGGACCAACACCACTGAATGTAATGAATGGAATCAATGTTGAACTATGTTCCTAATACAAACAGATGCCACAAATTAAAGAAGATGTGCCAATAAATACCAACCATTTCATAAAATGGCCATCAAGTGAAAAACAGCAGAGTAAGAACAGAGTGAATCAGTTTGTAGCTATACTCTAGTTACAGTTTGGAGAACCTTACCTTAGAGACATTCATGAAGCTCGGTTTTGCTGTAGAAATCAAACCCAGCGTCTTGATAGAACAGTTCACCAACTGAGAAAGGATGTTGCAGGCTGCTTCTGCTGACTCAGTACTGCTGTCAACCTATAAAAGCAATTTAAAAAAATCATTAAGTCAACCTTTATTCTTCTTCAGAAAACAGCATCATGGATAGCCAAGACTTGAAGCTCCACACCCACTCAGCTGTACTGGACCAGGCTGCATTTACCACATGGACAAAGTGCAACATCAATTAGAAATTTCGAGACAGGAGTTCAGGGAAGTTCCGATTAGAAAGTTTTCCTGAGAACTTCCAATGAAAACAGAGAGCTTAGATCTAAACTGCTTCTTCAAATGACCTCACCTTCCTAAATAACCACTATCAGCCCTGGTGTTACAACAGACAGTGGTACATCAGTACTTTTTTCAAATGCCAGTTCTAAACTCTTAGAGCAAGGACAACACCTTTGCATCTTGAAGAGTAACTGATTCTCAACTCATCCATAAACCTGATGATTAACTTCAGACCAATCACTAATTCATCTCACCTTCCTCCTCTAACGAAAATAGGAGCTGAAAAGGCACAGAAGCTGCATTAAGACATCATAATGCCAATTCATTATAATCAGTTCCATGAAGTGCAGAAGTTACAGGTATTTGATAACTGATTATCCATGAACTGCCATGCAAGCAGTGGTATCTCCCAATGTAAAACTGCCATCAGTGCTGAGAAACAGAAGCTTCTGGTTTTCACCCTAGTTTTAATACCAATCCTTTCTTGTGCTTTCCTCTGTAGCTTAGAGCTATGAGCTCCTCTAACAAGAAGCGTCTGCCAAGAGTAAACAAAGCACCTTTATTTCCAACTCGTATCTCCTCAGATAAACAGTGAGTCATGCAAAGTATTTAAACAGAAAAAAGTCCAGATTCAAGCAACTTTGAGACCATGAATATAGCCTGCATTTAAGTCAAGTGTACTGTTATTTATGTCCTCATACATCAGCTACCTGGATACACTGGCACAGAATCCTTCTCCCTTACTCAGACTTTTTCAAGGCAGGGCTCTAAGGTTCCAAGAGGTATTTCACTGTATAGCTTTATTTTGCAAGTAAATAATTTCCACTAACACTCCTATGAGTAAGAAATATTCATCTGCACAATAATTTTCCGACTACTCAGATTACTGACAAAAACTATGCATTTATATATTCTGAAAACCTGTCTTCAGCACTCACTGTACAGCACGGCAATATTACCTCCTTTACTTCACAGACATCAGAGTATAGAAAATGGAAGGAAACTCTGTGCATGTGTGGAAATAAACTGTTGCAGTAGTTGCATTATTACATGTAAGACTTCCTAGGTGCAACACTTAAGCCATCCAACAGAGAAGCTGCAACCATCACGCCCAGTAAGGTGACAAAACATGCCTTCATTCATCCGAGACTTACCTTGAAGCTGACGTACTGCAGATGATCAGCGTGCCTCTTGATAATCTGCTGAATGAGATCAGGATGTGTAGACTTTAAATAAGAAGTGGCTGGCTGGCTAAGCTCAAATTCAAATCTCCTCCAGAGATCTGGGATGTGAAAAATTTCATTCCACCTTCGACAAACGGAAGATGCCCTGGCTCGATCTACTAAAGGTAGGAACTGAAAAATGCGCAGAACGATGTGGTGCGGGAGGCTTCCCCAGTCCATTGAGGTGTGCAAGTCAGATTCCCCAAACACCGAGCCGTAGAAGCACCTCTTCTGTTTTTTGCTTTTCCGTGACGTCTGAGGAGCTTCATTTTCAACCACCACTTTCTGCCTAGCTCTCTTCATCGTCAACGTTTCAGGTGCTGGCAGGCGCCGATGTACTCGAACTGCACCGTCTCCTGAAAGGTCTCACGGACGGTAGGTCTCTAAAAAAAGGTATGTCCAAATGTCAATATCCAGTGCACAGGCATCACCAAGGACTTTCTTTCTCAATACCATTTATTTTGTACCGCTTGACGGGAATCTGGGGAACTTGGGTTTGTTAATTTACCAAATACAGTTTCATGTGTTAGTACTTCACAATATATCAAGCACCTTGTAGAAAAAGAAGTATTTAACAGCTACTTAGTTCAGCAGCAGCATGTATGTTCACATTTAAACTCAGCAAAGTACAGACTCTACAAATGGTTTCTAGAATTTTTATCAACTACAGAACCCAATTCATAAACTCCCTTTTTTAAACAACAATGAACTTGAAACAGATGTATTCACAAGAGACAGATTCAAAAGCTTTGCTTTATTGTTGGGGTTTTTTGTTTTATTTGAGAAGTTTCTTTTAAATCATGCCAGGCAGAGGAAAAACATTTATACAGCTAACAGCAAAAAACTTCAGAGGCCAATTATCAAATTAGGGCCATGTACATGAGGTTCACATGCTGGTTCTCAGCAGCAGACAGACAGTGACCCCAGAATATAGCAAACTGCACATACTTTCTTCACCAAGGAACGTTTGCCACATGAGGCAGAGTTCAGAAAAAAGCAGAATAAAGAAAACCTCTGCTTTTACACGCTGAAGCAGCGTGATCGAACTCGAGTCCATTCTGTTAGTCAATTCTCAACAGCTGACTTAATCATTTCAAGTGCTACATCATTTGACTGCAGGAGGCGGCCCCTTTTCCAATATCCTATTAATTAATACCTATTAATACCTCTTTCCAACCAGCCTGAAGTTAACACCTGCAAACCAACAACAAACAGAACACATTATCTGTTATTACTGAACTATCTTCCACAGCAATCCTCACAGCATGCTTTTTCTGGACTGACAAGTTTCTGTACTATCTTCAAGGGTCAAGGGTGTGGGGAGACACCAGAAATCCAGAAAAAAGTCACCAAAATATGACAATCCTATCAAAAAACTATCTGGCATTTTCCCCAACTTATACACCCCAATGTTTATGGCTGATGATGTGCCCAACACAAGGGTAATTCCCTTGTTATGAAAAGAAAGCACATGCATTCTTTGAGAAGAGGAAAGAACAACCTGGCCAAGTAATCAAGAGCCGTTGTCACTACTGTGTGACAAATCATCTGAACCACCAAGACATTCATTCTAGCAGTCTTCAGAAACCTTCACTAAGTCTCTTTAAAGTTCGATTTCTGATAGCCATGAGTGACATGCCAAAAGAGTAAGCTAGTAGCACTCCTTAAATTCTATTTAATAATGGTTTTCTTCCCTGGATAGATGTGCCTTGCATTAACGAGCAAAGGCAGCAAGTCAAAGAGAATGAAGAGCAACACACTCCAAAACAAAGCAAATACATTAAACACGTAAACAATACATTAGTGTTACTAATGTAGTGAAGACATAAGCTCAGCATGAATAAGCATTTTGCTACTAGACCATTTTATCCAATTATCATCTACACCATCCCGTTCTATGACTTTTGAGTGCTTTAAGCCACACCATGAATGGGCATTCCAAAGCATTATGTGTGGATGTAGTAATTAACGGTTGCGTAACTCTCTCTTGCAGTTTCTCACAGCCTTGCTAAATTTAGCTTGTGTTTAGCTTTCCTTTTTCCCCTCCTCCCTCCTTGGGAAGAATTACTAATTTAGCTGTTTCCTAAAACTAAAGTCAATAACAAAAAAATTAAATTAAACAAATGCTGTTGTCTGAGAAGCTTCCTTAATGCTTTGTTATCCTCATGCAAATCTGCAAGATCTTGGTAAAATCTAAGTTCCTGGGGCAGGAAATAAAAACAAAAAGACTTTTTGACTTTATTTCAAACTTGGTTGAGCTTCACGGGTGCTGTTTTGGTTCCCACCAAGAAGTTTTGGCATTGGAGAACTACTAGAAAGGACACCATTCCCCTAAAGCACAGACCAGATGCAGCATATCCAGCCCAGATGCACGAAGAGACACGACGTGGTACTCAGGGAGCACAAGTATCCACAGTCTCGCTGAGGGAACGTGGCTGTAACTTGTTCCTGTTGCTAAATCACTTTAAAACCAGTATCGCTAGAATTTCTATTTTTACTCTTCTGCATTGCAGTGCTTTAGCAGAATGATATTGTATTACTCAATGTGGGATGCAAAGCCAGAAAAAGGTTCCATTGGTTATATGTCACCCATTTTTTTACCAAACATAAAGCCCTGCTATTTCCTGGGAAAAGGTGAGTGCTAATTTCATTCTGTGTACTTAAACTACACACAGGATATATTTTAAAACACAACTGAAGTTAACTACATTACAGTTCCATGTGATATAATCCAGGCAGTATTCAACTGGTTTACATGCACACATACCTCCAAAGAATGTGGAAGTTCCTGTCAAGTTACCAGCACCTTTCTGGTATCTGAACATCCATCCCACTGTTGAGTCATCCTGTATGTGTGCATGGATTCCTTAACCAGAAGGCAGGGACGGGTCCCAGAAGATGAACTGACCTGTGAAGCCACCAACCAAAGAAAAACTGTTCTGCAATGTCTAGGAGACCCGCTGGAGGGACTAAACCCAGTTTTGGAACGAAGGCTGAGATGAATAGTACACATCACACCGCAGGGCTGATGTGGAAGTAGAACAGAATGTTACCAAATGTCACCTGAAAACTATTGTTTATCTAATGGGAAGGTGCAATCGTTGGCAATGATCTACTTTTTGCTTTATCTAAGTTTAAGTCACATTTCTCTTATGAAACACAAATACACCTCTGGATTCTTGAATATGACCTAAAGGAATTACAAACCTGCATAAGAAACGTTAACTTTTTTCAGCTTACTGTATACCAAAACCACACAAATCAAAAGAAGATATGACTTCTACTATTTTAAAATGTAAGGCCTCTTGGCTTTAAACGTTAACTCTTTTACTCCAAAAGTATGTTTACTGCATGGTGATAATCTTGACAGTAAACACACTATTTTGGCTAAATTAAACTCTATCTGGAAAAAAAGATACCAATGATGTACGAGTATGTTTCCATATTCCAATACAAAAAAAAAGCAACCCTGCACCTTAGCATGAAAAGTATCTTGGTCTGCTGTAAGAAAGCATACCCAAAACCTCCAAATTTAGTTACGCCTTTTATATTGTTTGAAGATGATTTAATGGAAAGCTACAGAAACAGCAACACACACCTTACTAAACCATGACAGATCTGAAATTAAGAAATAGATGAGAAACTGAAGATGTTTAAAAACTACTGTGTTCAGCCACTAATAACATCCTTAGAAACCTTTCAATGCTGAAATGATTTTTTTCCTTTAGAAGATGGGAGACATGAGGCTTTAGATTCTCCCAGGTCATACCATCACCTTTTGAAAAATGACCCAGTTGATATCAGCTTTATAGCTGTAAAGTTTAACACAGGTGTAGGACGTGTTAATTAGGAGTGCAACAAGAGAAAGAGCCCCTGTCTCCTAAGCAAAATCAAACTCAAGTACTGAAATCTGCGCGAGCAATGCTGTTGCTCAGCTCACACATCAGAAAATTTAAGATCTGCATAGCCATGCTTGTTTATAATTAGAAAGTTGATACACATTAGTCACTCTGCTCACAGATGGCATCTGAAGTCTGTAATTTATGGTGGCCTCGAATTGCACAAACAGTCTGCAAGTGTTACACGGTCTCCTGTGAAGCCAGCAGACTCTCCCTTTGCTGACTCCAGGCAGCACCGAAAACTCATCTGCAAAAGTGCTGTCAGTTTCTCACACATAAAAGGCAAGTTTATAAATAAAACTCATTTGAAAAAGTGCTGCCACTTTCTCACACACAAAAGATAGGTTTATAATGACACATGTAAACAGAACACATAAATAACAGTGTAATTGAGAGCACAGGACACTGAGATGCACTTTCAAGAGTCAAGACAAATGTATTAAGTGTAAGTTTATAAACAGCATGACATATTTTCAAGCAGCTTTCTTACCTAAAGAATGCTTCCAAGTTACAATAGGCAATAAATGAGTGAACTGAGGCAGCTGCAGCCATGGGGCACCCACAAGCATCTGTCTGCTTTCCCCTCCTGTCCAGATAAAATGCCACAAAAAACTTTCATTAGTTTGGGGGGAAAAAAAATCCTTGTATTACATCCCATGCAAAAACGATAGGAAAAAATGTTGACTTCAATATAGACATTTTCTTACTTTAGTGAAGGAGCTTGAGGGCATCACCTTAATGCAAGGTACCTTATCCCACAACACAAACACTGCATCATTGCTAGAAATGTGAGCCCACCTTAAGTATAAAACTGATGGGAAACAAGTATTGCAGCTATATTTACATTGTACTGGCCAAATGTACAATGCAAACAGTAAGTTGTTCAACATCTGCATCATCATTGCCATTAGTAGTGAAATTCGGTTAACCCACACTGTCTGTAACTACTAATGTAATCTAAGAGACATGGAAAACAGGGGGGGGGAAACCCCAAAATGTTCTTTCCTGCCTTTTTTCCTTCATTGGCAAGGATGGCTACTGGCCTAAGGAACTACATGACAGACAATGAAAACACAGAAGCCACATGGCACAGCCTCCTACCACCAAACGTGAGCAGCCCTATGTCCACACCCGGCACAGCCCTGGGTACAGTGTCACGTGGCAGGGAGCAAGACAGGAGCTGCTCCATCAACAACAAACCTCCCAGCCTGCAGCCTCCTCCCAGTTTATGAGCTTACCAGAAAGCTGGTGACAGCCTGGACGACCTGACGGGTGTATCACCAACCACCACATCACGAGGACTTGCACTGAAAGTCCCCTACCTCCCTCCACACTGTTTTATTTTAACACTACAGTACAGGTAGGTTTGTGTTTCGGGGTCTCACATCATGAGTGATCATTCAAAGCTTTACCCCCAAGAACATCACTAAAGTTTGCTTTTATAAAAAAAAGCACATCAAACATCAAATAACTGAAATCTTCCTCGAGATAAACCTTACATGCCTAGCACAGGGACTGGGAGTATGCCCTTCCAGCTGCTCTAACCTCAGGATTTCAGTGCTCTTCCCAACACTCCTCCAGTGGGGCTGCAAGCAAAACAACTGTTAATAGTAAAATAACATCTGAAAATTAAGACAAGGACAATAATATCCTTTTATAGTAAGAAATGTATCAATGTATTTGTGTATTTTATTAATGTAGTCAATAAAGACTAGCTACAGTGTTCAGCAGGCTTCTGGATTTGGGCTGGTTACCTCTAAGAGCTGAATACTCCCCTCTTAACCACAGGCTACATCCTGATGAAGTGAACTTCTCTTTCACAGACCTGTCCTAGAACCCCTCACTGCAGAAGGAAGTTTATACTTTTAGATGGCAGATAGAAGTAACAAAATTTTAGATACTACATTCAAAAAAAAAAGTTAAAGCTCTTGCTAACAAAAAAATAAATAAAATCAGGTGTACGGTCTTAAGAGGATTCCTTTAAACGTTCCAAGGCCACAAGAACCATCCAAAGCCACTTCAACCATGTCAGCAGGGGTAAGCGGGGATGTTTATAATTCAAAGTAACTAGCTATCAGAGATGCAATCATATAAATGCCTGTTATGTCAACAACAGTGAATTGTTAGTCTAAGGAAGAGTTAGCCAAATTATTGCCAAAGATCAACAGCAGCAACAGTTGTTGAAATGAAACACTCTGGTAACTGATGGGGTTTATCAAATCTATTCCTATCTCATTTGTGCAGGGCAAAGTATCAAATATTAATGCAGTACCTTATACAGCTGTTTTCCTCTATAAACCTTAGGACCTCAGTGTTCTGTGATCAAGTATTTTGCACAGCTGCGTGTTCTCCTGCTCAAACTCAAATTCATAAAACCCAGCAGGGATCCAGAAAAATTCAAGCTAAACAACAGCTTCCGCAGCTGATCCTGGTAACAGAACCTTAAGCTTCTGCTAAAATCAAGATGCTCAAGTCTCTCCCGTGACACGGGGTCTTGGCAGGGGACTATGAGAAATGCTCAGCACGGGCTCAGTTAAAAAAGCAGCTGTTCGCTGCTTCCTATGCTACAGTGTCCATCACAAAAAAAAACCCAGGTTTTATTAGTCTAACCCAACATATCACACAGCCACACAGAAACCAACTGCTTCCTCGACTTGTAGACTCCCCTTTCAGTTCTCAACACCAGGACTCAGCAGGAACTAGTGAAATAAAACACTATAAAATCAGGTTTCTAACAGAGAGAGTAAAAAAACAATTCCAACAACAACAACAAAACCCCAAATCCAGCAGAAGTGAAGTTCCTGAGAAATAAAAAACACACCTTTCAAAATCTAAACTTGGAAATCCACTGGGATAAAGCAGGCATCATGATAATTAAGCTTTAACTTTCTATTGCTTGGAAATTAATGTTTATGGACCTGCCTTTAGCAGCTGAAATACTTGTCGCATTAATCACAGTGCCTTTATCAAAGGACAAATAAATAAATAAAGACAGACACGTTTCAGTGATAGCATCAATGTCACCCACTCACAACATGAAGGGACTCTGTGTCTTTCTGGGCAAGGTGCACAGCAGAAAGGTGGTGCTGGAAAGCAGCTGGAACAGGCGACACGGACTCAAATGTAATTGCTGGATATGTTTTAAAACAGAGATCAGAAGTGCGTGTTGAATTTAAGTTCCAGAAAGCATATGGTGTGACGAGCTCCAAGATCAAGCTCCTCATTTAGGACGCAATGATCTTTTAACAAGGGGCATTTTTGCTTCTGACCGGGATGATGATGATTATTTTTTTAAAGCGATCCTCATTTTTCCCTAAACCGAGACTCTTTTATCAAGGGATTTATCACACTTTTAATATGTTCGTAACAAAACCTCAGAGACCGAGAAGTACCAGCACTCCTGAATGCCTGCCCTAGCCTGAACTACTGCAGTACAAAGGCACTGTGCCACTTTTAGCGCTGTTTGGGTGGCCAAACTTAAAGCTATTCCGCGTTATACCGAGGCATTGTTTTTAGAAGAAAGCCACCCCCACTTGAAGAGCTTTTAGACCACGAACACCACCCAAGACTTGCCTTGTTTTACCGACTGACACATCTGAAGAGTTCTCTTGAGGGCTTCCCCAAACATCACACAGCAGGGAAAAACCAAAACTAACAAGCAAATACAAACAAAACCCCAACCCCGACCAAACAAACCCAGCGTTCGTTCTACAGGTTTTCTAGAAACGTTTCGACCCGGCTTTCAAGCTTTTCATATTAGAAAAGAAAATGCCCGTCTTTTTTCCAGCCTGCGGCCCCCAGCACCCATCCCCAGCACCCGCTGGACTCCCACCCCGCCATGTCCCCCCCGCCCCCCCGGCCATCGTGCCGGCTTGCGGACAGCCAGGCGACTTTCCAGGGGGTACAAACCTTCCATAAAGCACATCAAACCCTTCCTGCGCTGTTTTACCTCAGCACAAGGCGGCGGGGAGCGAAGGCAGCCGGGTGCAGGGCATTACCTTTCCCGGCAGTATCCTCCTCAGCTCTCCCTAAGGGGAGGGAGCGCGGCCGGGCCCCCTGACGGGTCACGTCCCCTCGGGCCGAGGACGGGGGCTGACGAACGCCACACGTACGCAGGAGCCCTGCCGAGGTCAGGCCTCCTCACGGCTAAGGGAGATTTAAGGTCTCCGGGAGCGGCGAGCATCTGCCCTCCCAGCCCGNAGGAGCCGGCGGCGCCTGGGCTGTCCTGGCCGCGCAGGCGCCATGCGAGGCCGTGGCATGTGACGGCGGGCGCCATTTCACGCCCGGCCAGGCCTCGCCCCGCGGCTAAAATGGGGATGGGCGGGTGGCGGGCGATACCGGAGGGGTAGGAGGTGTCGGTGTTCGTGTCCTCGTCCTCCTGGCTAGGCAAGGAGGGAACCTGTTTCGGGTCGCTTGCCCATCTAGCCTCCCCTTTCCCTCCCCAGAGCAGCAGGGAGAGCTGCTCCTCCTGACTAGGCCTTGCTGTAAGGCCCCAGCTCATTTTCCGTCCTGAGGTACTTCTAACCTCATATCTGTCTTGAGGTGAGGCGGCCCTGTGTCCTGGATGAAAATACTTTGGCACAGTGATGATTGAGTAGCGATGCAAAACTTACTTGTGATTTGAGGTAGATCAAGAGGTTGAGATTTTAGCAGCACTCAATCATTAACTGGTTTAGAGGTTCATAAAGTCATTGACTGGCTGAGAGATTTATAAAGTCAATGAGCAAAATAGTTGCACAGCGATTTAATTACCAATTTGAAGATGGCAAGATTCACCCTGACTTACTGTAAGGGGTTACAGATCAATAAATAGGGGCAAAAAGATCTGTAATGCGTATACATATGAACAAAACATGTAAATGCATACACATGTATGTGCAGGTCTCTGCTAGAGTCAATCTTATTCTTAACAACAGGTGACTTTAAAGAGCCACTGGGTACCACTTCAAAGTCTTACACCTGCATGGAAGGATGGAAGACCATGCACAAAGCCAATGTGTATGGTCACAAACACACAGGTGGAGAGGTGGATGGAAGACAGGCTTAGCCTATAGTCAGAATTTCCCTTTCTTGAATTTAGGGTAAATACGCACAATGCATAGGTGTTCCTCAGCAGGTGTTGAGGCTGGAGAAGGATCCCCTGACCCCGACATCCCCCTCAATGTCAGCCCAAGAGACATCCCAGCTCAGGGGACATGATAGTCACAGCCTGCAGTGATCTAGAAGAGCTCAAAGGGTCTTTACTAGAATCATTGCTTCTAGGATCCGAGATGATTGACTTTCATCAGGTACTTTTCCACCTAAGCCCAGTTCAGACAAGGGAATATTCCAGTACTTCCCTCTGGTTAGGTGGGACCCAAAGACCACTAGGTCTTAGGGTCCTAGTATCCCCCCTCATGATTCACGTCTTGTTGGAAGTAATCAATTACATTATTTTCAAACTGTAGAAACCCACAGGGACCAGGCATACTATTGGGTTCTGGTCCATTGCTCTCCACCTTTTCTTTCTGCCATGGTAGACCATTACCTTTATGTTCTGCTACGTTGTGTCATTTCCTGGCCTGGGTTAGGAGGCAAATGACTCCAAGCACTCAGTGGCCTGAACGGCATGTGAAGGTGCACCACCACCAGCTGGCCTTTGGAAACTGCCTTGTGAGCCTCTTCAGGAGGCCATCTCCTGCAGGCAGGAGGTCCCTCCCACTGGAGCAGCCTTGTCACCACAGTGAAGGAGCTCCATTCTTTGCACCTGGAGCTTCAGAACAGATGAAGCAGCAATGTGCTTTCTGCCGCCTTGCGTTTCTGCCTCCCTCAAGTGAAGCCTCAGCCTGCTTGGCCAGGCCAGTCCCCCGCTGAATCCTTACACTTCAGGAGGAGGTGGAGTACAAGCAGCTTTTACTGATGTTTAGCCAAAAACCACCACTTTCTGAACAAGTCTTTCCCCACCTGCCTCTTGAAAAACCCCTGCCGGGGACAGAGGGCTGATTGCTGGGTCATGCGTCCAAACCAGAGATGCCAAAGGTTTAGTCTGATTTACTTAAGCATAATTTTTTAAAATAAATCACAGATTTTATCTCAGCAGACCTACTGCATAACAGCTCAGGACTGCAATCAGAAAGAAACACTGATTAGTGATACCTGAACACCGAACAATTGAGGTCTTATTTCCAACTGCTACAAAACGCTTGCAACCACAGATTTCCTGGCTCTTGCAGATAGCAATAATTAACCAATAACAAACCTTTATAGCATGTTTTTATGAGGAGATAACATGAAGCATTTGAAGCATTTCAGTGGTCGATTATATCAGCCCTATATAAAAGCAAAGCTGGCAATTCGCATGACATCAAAATAGAGTTTCTTCACTCAGATCTGAAAAAAAAAAAAGCTAGAAAAGGAGCATGGAGCAGGGCTAATGAAACAAACTGAAAGGAATATTTGTCATACAGTGACTGACATCTTCAAAGGATATCTTCCAACACAATGATGAAGCACTCTGCAGATTTAAATACATATTAAAACCCCCCTGTTTTATTCAGATCTCAAAGGTAACGGGAGATAAAGTTCCAGGTTATGGTGGGTTTTTAAGTCCTTTTTGTCCTGTTAGATGTTTTTAAACTGATTTTTCAGTAGCTTCTGTTACAAAAAGCACCTTTGACTTAGGAGTTACTATCTGTGGGCAGTAATAAAGGATGGATTGTAAACAGAGATTAATGGGGATTTGCAGCTAGTATCTAAATCCACCAGTCACGGGTTTCTTTGGTGCGTTGCCAATAACCTTTGGGCTGCTCTACAGTGACAGGTTCTAATGTACTATAGAAAGAACCATGTAGACTGATTTCTGAGGCTTTCGGTACAGAAGAGTTTCCCCTTTTCACAGAATTGCAGAATATCAGGGATTGGAAGGGACTTTGAAAGATCATCTAGTCCAAAACCCCCGCCCAGAGCAGGAACACCCAGAGCAGGTCACACAGGAACGCGTCCAGACAGGTTTGGAATGTCTCCAGAGAAGGAGACTCCACAACCTCCCCAGGCAGCCTCTTCCAGTGTTCAGTCACCCTCACTGTGAAGTTTTTTCTCATATTGAAGTAGAGCCTCCAATGTTCCATCTTGCACCCATTGCTCCTTGTCTTACCATTGGATGTCACTGAGAAGAGCCTGGCTCCATCCTCCTGACACTCACCCTTTACAGATTTATAGACATTAATAAGGTCACCCCTCAGTCTCCTCTTCTCCAAGTTCAAGAGACCCTTGAACTCAAAGCTCCCTCAGCCTTTCCTCGTATGGGAGATGCTCCACTCCCTTCATCTTGGTAGCCCTGCCCTGGACTCTCTCAAGCGGTTCCCTGTCCTTTTGATGTAGTCTAGCACAGCCATACTGTATACCTAATTTAAAAATCAAGAAATCCAGAAGAATCCCATGCATTTTTATAGCTATAGGCATTATTGCTCTACAACGCTTGCAGGTATAAACAGACAACAATAAAATTGGCTGAGGATTTGTCAGTACTGGAAGGAAATAAGGATAAACACAAGCACGCACCAGGGGCTTCTGTCCTCTGCCCATCTTCCAGGCATCAGGTAGGTGCCTGTCACAGAGCTACATCCTGTGTCTCCAGATTCTTCACCTCATACACAAGATAGAGGCGAAAGCACACGGCACTGCCGGATCTCCGCCCTCCTTATCTAGTTAATTAGTATAAGAAAGCTTTCAGGAAATCGAAAGTTTCCCGAGACCGAAGAATGACTGTGTGTCGATTCACAATCGGTACGCCATGCACTTGGAGGACTTACAAGAACTGTGTAAAAAGTTAAAGACAAGTCTCTTGAGATTATTGGCTGTTTCCTAACTGGTTTGTAATAGAAGGACTCCAGGAGGGGAAAAAAATAAATGAGGAAAATAAAGTCAAGGATGTTTATTCTCAAATCAAGCAGGAAACCACGCAGCACGTTGTGCTGTACAACAGCAGCTCGTACAGGTGGCTCTCACAGAAAGAAACCACTGCCAGCTTTTTTGGTATGCTAACTTCAGAATGATTGAATCTCATAGCGGCACTTTTCGTGCAAGCCCTGCTTCCTTTCCATCCCACCCCTGGGTTAAGACAAAGCCACGTAACCAAAGGACCCTCATGGGTGCACGCTTGCTCTCTTGAACTCTTGGAGGGTAACGTGGTGCAGGGCTTCAGCTGACGTTTCACAAAGGCACCTTCATTGCTGTGCGCTGTGGTACTCGGTGTCAGTCTCGCCTTTCTCTCAAAACAGCTGCATTTATACCAGCGTGCTTAGCCAAATAAGCACTATGTTGTAGCTCCTGCTTTTAAAAGCTTATTTTTACAACAGCCCCGTGTATTTCACAAACAGTACTGGAAACACAGCGATGTACTGTCGGTCTTAATTTAAAACCCAATCACTTTGTGATCCAACAATGTGCAAGTTAACTGAGCAGACTGGAACAGTAAACGACGATGGTGCCCGGAAAGTGGGTTAGTGTGTCATGTTTGCTGGAGGCTTTGTGAGCTGCTCTGCTAGACACCAGCTGCTGCACAGGCAGGCAACAAGAAACAACCTGTTCTAGGAGCAGAAATTGCCCACATTCATTTGTAAAAGTTTCCATAACCCACACTGATTCTGAAGGAAAAAAAAAAATTAAATAACAAAAATAATAGCTTATTTACAAGCATGTTTACAAATGTGTTCCTTTATAAGAAAGAATTAAAACCTGGGTTTATATGGAGAAATCTTTATGCTATGATACTGAGCTTTTAGAAATGCACCAGCAGTATAATATCGCCTCTCTAGAAATAAGCATGAATCATTAAAGGGAGTAACTCCAAGTATGTTGTAATCTTATCCTTCTGTTTGATGGTAGGAGCATATAAGATGGTATATTAAAAATGTATTTTATATATGCTACATGTAAGTCTTCCAGACAAAACTGATAGTAGGCACAGTTAACAGTGCCCATTAAGCTGCAGAGCAAGCCTAAGGAAATCACTAATACAGATGCTGTTTGTACTTTCTGTGGGAAGAGCCACCACAAAGGCATATGAATGCTTTTAACTTGCCTGAACACAAATAACATAGCGCAGAGATACTCCATTCCAGGGGACATTGCAGCCAGCTGGGCAGAGGTCCCCACCAACCAGCTCAGCAGGACAGGTCCAGAGGTTCAGCCACAAGTCCACAGCATGGGGCAAGTCCCTGGTAAGGAGAGAGGTCCACGGTCAGGGTCGCCCAGCCAGGCACAGGGGTGCCAGCAGCCACAGCATCCTCCAGCCTTATTTAGGGGCCAGGGGGATTGAAAGGCCAGGGCTGAGTTTAAATGGACACGGGTGTGGGTGAGGCTGCTCATGGTCGTTAATACAGATTAGGGTAATTAGCACCCTGGCACTTTCAATGTGCCACCCTGCCCATAAAACACAGTTTTTATGGATTCTTTGATTACCTGAGCAGCGTTAAAAATAACTTACCAGCTAATTCAACTTCTCTTTATTGGTGTTGCTATATAGATTGTCATTTTGGAGAAAAGAAAAAAGAGACAAAGAAAACAAAACCAAACCCGAGGTTCTCTGAATCAGATTTTTTATGTCATCAGCTGTTTGGTGAACACCACAGCATGGCTGCCTTGAGTGATGAAATCCTCAGGAGTGGCTGTATCCACTTGTGTTCTGATACACCTCTTGGAGCTGAGCACACAAATACATCGTCTTGAAGGTGCCATCTGTAATAAATATCTGTGGGTTTGATTAGACTCTTCAATAAATAGATGCCCCCCAGACTGAAGAAAGCACCAGCCTTAGAGAACTCAGGCTATCCTGAGTAGGCAGATGAAGAATTTGTTTGAACAGAAAAACAGCTGCTAGTAGAAATAACTGAGAATAAGTTGGCAGCTGAAGTAGCAGCAAATGTTTTGAGCTTTAATACTAAGAAAAGGTTTGTAGCTTTATAGGTAGTAAATATTCAGTCAGGCCACCCACAAAGGCTGCAGAATCCTCTCTGGAAGATTACGGAGCAGGCAGGCAAAATTTTGGTCAAGGATGGTCTAGATAGATAAAACTCCCCTCCAGAGCAGAGGGAGGGATTCGGTGACCACTTCAGTTCCCCTTCAGCCCCGTTTCAGTCATTCCTGCTCTCTTTGTGTCTGTATCTCCTTTTTCTGTGACTGGCAAGTGCCTGGGTTTTTTCCCAGATTTGACCAAATCTGCTCACCCAGTTGGCAGGAGGAGGAAGTGGGTTTGCTGCAGTTTCTCTGCCAGGAAGGAAAGCTGTAACAGTGATAAAGGTTTCATCACCCTCTTTTGGGACTTTTTTATGCGGCACCTAGGATTCACAGAACAGTTTTTTGGCCTTAGCAACCTTATCTTACTTTTTAATTTGTATTTGTGACAATCTTTCCAGAAACTCGTGTCAGTTAATTATGTTCTGCTACACACAGAAAGTGTAAATATTTTTTAAAAGGCTTTTATCAATGGCTGGTGGACAAAAATGGCAGAACCGGCGTGTTCTCTGTGATTTGAGTTGTTTCTTTGCTCTCTGAAGGTCTGGTTTTTTGAACACACGTTTGTTTACGTTCAGGTGTTGCTGTAGCACCAGTTGGTCACCAGAGGGACCTCGCATATCGGTCTCCGTGATTTATGTTTTTCTATTTAAGCTCTCAGGGCCCTGCAGACTAATAAAAACTATGTTAAGAGTACAGGTGTATGTGAGACACGTAAGTGTGAGTATATAAATCCATATATGTTTATATACTCATGCCTTTTAGTTACTGAAGGAGGGAAACCATTCATAGAAACAAGGAACAATGCTGAGCAGGTGTGACAGCAGAAAAGAGCCTGAGAATGGAGCAGAAATAACTCTGTCATGCTCATGGGTATATCTACCTTACACTCACGGGTTGTGGCTAATCTCTGTCGCCACACTCCAGTTCTGTAAGCCTCAAAACTTGTATTACCTTACGGCGTCGGGAGATGTCTCAAGCAGAACGTGCTCCCTCCAGCAGTCCCCGACCAGCAGAGATTGCTCTCAGCTATCGTTTTGAGCAGCCCTTAGTTTTAACTTTCTGTTTGGAGCCCAGGATGGCCTTTCTCCTTTGCTGAGAACCCTTTGGTGTTGACAAAACTTGACGGTACTTGGAATCTGTCCCAGAATTCCTGGTCGAATACACATGCATGTTATTTAGTTGTTAACTGTGATCATTAAAGGAGAAGAGTCAAATGCTAATTAATTTTCACTTTCTGCTGGGTGCCAGTGGCAGCAGCATGGATTGTATCCAAGCAGCTCAAGGCTCTTTTTTTTTTTTTCCTAAAACAAATACATCCATAAATCCTTGGCTTTCTAACACAAGAACCGACATCCTCAGAACTTGGTGTCACACAGCTTCCTACACTGATGTTTCCACTGGTGAAGCAATTGGCCAGCAATCCTCCTAATGTGTTTGCAAGTTCCTTCCAGAAAGCAGGTGATAAATGCCTCTAATAAACTGAGGACAGGATGGGGACTTTTCTTGGAAACCTTGCTGCTGTTTCTGGCCAACTGCTGGAGAAGGCAGCCTGTGCACAGGTTACAGGATGATGCCTGACACTTCAGTAGCTGGGTGTGGAGCTGGATTTGTTGATATTTGAGCTATAGACACTCAGGGTAAGAACCTTCCCATGTGAAAATGAACCACCTTTTCTCACCCTTGGGCTGTGTCTGGTCACAGAATCACAAAATGGCAGGGGTTGGAAGGGACCTTCGGAGATCATCTAGTCTAACCTCTCTGCCAAAGCAGGGTCACCCAGAACAGGCTGGACAGGAATGTGTCCAGGCAGGGTTTGAATGTCTCCAGAAAAGGAGACACCGCCACCTCTCTGGGAGCCTGTCACCCTCACACTAAAGAAGTCTTTTCTTGTGTTGAGGTGGAAATTTCCTGTGTTCCAGCTTTTGCCCGTTGCCCCTTGTCGCTCACCCGGATTCATTCATTCAGGTTGGAAGAGACCCTTAGGATCATCGAGTCCAACCATCAGCCCTACTCTACAAGTTCTCCCCTACACCAGATCCCTCAACACCCCATCCAATCTACTCTGAAACACAGTCAGGGATGGGGACTCCACCACTGACCACTCTTGCTGTGAAAAACTTTTTCCTCATGTCCAGCCTAACCCTACCCTGCTGCAGCTTGCAGCCATTCCCTCTCCTTCTATCGCTCATTGCCCATGAGAAGAGACCAGCACCAACCTCTCTACAATGCCCTTTCAAGCAGTTGTAGAGAGTGATGAGGTCACCCCTTCTGCAAACTAAACAGTCCCAGCTCCCTCAGTCGCTTCTTGTAAGATTTATTCTTGAGGCCTCTCACCAGTTTCGTTCCCCTCCTCTGTACTCGCTCCAGCCCCTCGATATCTCTCTTGTGCTGAGGTGCCCAGAACTGGACACAATACTCAAGGTGTGGCCTCCCCAGTGCTGAGTACAGGGAGACAATCACCTCCCTACTTCTGCTGGTGAAGCACTCATAAAGCACTGCTGTCTCGAGCACAAATTGTAGTGGCTCTTTAGCTCATCCCATGGCTGGGGAGCAGTGCAAACCCTCTGCACTATGACAGCATGAGCTACATAACAGGGTAGGAGTTGCAGCATGCCGTCCTGGTCTTTCAGGTGTATCATGTCTATTCTGCACATTTTCCATTTTCCCCTCTGGCCTTGTGACTTCCCTAGTTCCCTTTGAGACTTTTCTCAGCACAACTGCTACCCTACTGTCGTGGTTTTGACCAATCGGACAGATGATGACCCCTCCTCCCCCCCCGCTAAGGAAAAGAGAGGAGAGGAAAGGATTAAGAGATTCAGGAGTTTAGATAAAAACTAAACTACTTTAATGAAATATCAATAACAATAATANCCCTACAAATACAGCATCATGAAGAACTTCCCCCTGGTGGCTGGTGGCACTGCTACAGATGTGGTGGATGTTGGGCCACGTGTAGGTGAGGTGTTGCAATGAATTTGGGGCCCTTGAGAAAAGAGGTGTCCTGTGCCATAAGGCTGATACCTAGAAGAACTGTTAACGTATTTCATTTGGGATCTTAGAGTAGATGCTTGGAGAGATGTGCAAGTTTCAAGAAGCACAGAGTGGATTCTGTTGAGCTGATTCTTGTTTATGCAATGAAAGACACTGTGGGTAGGAGAAGGCAGCTTTCCTAACCTGAGCTTGCTTACTGAACCACCCGTCACGTGGACATCTGATAGCTTTGATAGATGGTAGGGCTGCTGGTCTTGAAACTTCTAAGAGAAAGTCACGTGTAGATAATCATTATCTTCAGTCTGCACATCTGATTTATTAAACAATCTCATTATTAATTTAATGGCACCACTCCTGCATACCATTTTTCTGTTTGTTTAACTCAGTGGGATAAGAAAGTTTGCACAATCTAATTTTGAAGATCTTAAAACTCTGGGATTAGTCCAAGAGAATTACAAAGAATGAGAGGTGAGACCTCAGGCCAGGTGTACAGTCGTGAACATGTCTCATGCTGTTGGGACTTACCACGTGGTACCACAATGGGATGGAAGCACAAACGCTGTCAGAAAGGTGAGGACCCTCTCAAGGCTTTGTCTTCTAACTGCCCTAACATTTTTGTGTGCTGTTGCTGATTCTGGACGTGGTTTGTGTCTCAATATACTTTTAGGTGCTCTTCGCTAGCGTATATGTGTCTTTTTGCAATAAATACAGCCAAATTACAGGACTGGATGGTCCTTCTTGGACAAAAGTATGTGATAGGATACTGTTGTTCTGTGAATTTGCTCTTGTGGATGAATCTGCAATGACTGGTATTCCAACTCGGCAGGGAATTTTGGTAGCAGTGACTGCAAATATTTAGGTACCAAAGTGTGAAGCAAAGCCAGAGCGTGGTGGTAACCGAGCTGCATTTCGAGAAGAATGCCAGCTGTAGAGCCATGTGGAAGTGTTTGGTTGCTTCTGAGAAACATCAAGGGAAAATTGACTGGGAACAAAAGATGTTTAGCCTTTTTTATTAATTTTCCTAGGGTTTTCTTAGAACACCGCATTCATAAATAGGAGGTTTTCCTTAGTTTTCAGTGGCCGAAAATGAGGGGGGAAAAAAAAAATTCCACAAGTTTTCCGGTGGGAATATGACTAGATGGGTCCTTGTTGATATTTCTATTTTAAGGACACAGACACTTAGATCATACCTTTAGTATGGAAAAGAGTCAATTAGATTTCGTAAGAGCTCATTAGAAATCCATCCATTATATTTTTCACATCATACTAGACTTGTGAGGAGGCGTAGCCATGCCAGGTTTCCTTTCAGCCTTGATAAATGTAATGGGGATGAAGCACGTTGCCGCAAGTACTTACCTGGGTGTTGATTGAAGAGATACCTTTCATGAATACACTTCCAATCAGCCTCTTTGAACAGAAAACCTGACAGCTCTCCAAGGGCAATTTCATGATACGCCTGAACTTACTTCACTGAGGGCACCCCATGTGGGTGTCGTCCTCATCTTCTTCAGCCTCTCCCAGCTGGATGAGGAGCCAGGTGGAAAATGAAGGATTATTTTCAGGTGGGACAGTTTTCCATCCCCCACAGCCCTGTGATTCCTGCATTGGAAGCTGCTCAGCCCAGCCGGGATTTCCCAAAGCCCAGGTATTTTCCAGTTGCTGGATCATCTCTGGGGGACAGGAGGTGGCAAAGCTGTCAGCATTGGTCAGGCTCTTCTGACACCACTCCCCTGAGGATTTTTGGACATTCTATTGATGTTAGAGTCATTCTGCTTGCCAAGAACTCCAGTTACTTTGTTTAAGGCAGGAATTCTGTCTGTATTTTGACTCACTACATCTTAAGTGTCTTCATAAGGTATTTGTGGTCAAGAGAATGATCCCTGCTGGGACACTTGTCTTCTTGATAAAATATCTCCCCTACCAAAACCAGCATCAGACTGTGCTTCCATATGCCTCTGCTGTCTATTTCCTCATGCATCTCTCGTGTAAAGACAGTTTAACAGAACAGTAACAGAAAAGGAAAATTACAATAATAATAGTAAAAGAGTATGCAAGACACAAGTCACTCTCACTGCCCGGTGAATTGGTTGCCCGACCTGAGCTGAGATCGTAGTTTTTCCCCAGCCAACCTCCCATTTATACACTGGGGATGGTGTCTGTGGTATGGAATATTTCATTGGACATTCTGTCATTCTGTCTATTCTCCTTCTCATCTTCTATGGGAAGCTGAAAAATTACCTCAATTAGTATAAACATCACTTAGCAACAACTAAAACAATATATATTATTGACATTCCTTTCATACCAAATCTGAAAACACAGCGACGACTAGAAAGCAAATGAACTCTGTCTCAGGTAAAACCAGGACACAGGGTTTACTGCTTGGGAAGTTTTGGTTCCTCATAACCAGGTTGTTCCAATGCTCAAGCATTTTCTACCTGCCAGACCTCCCCAGGAGGCAATAAGCAAAGAACAAAATTTTCATCGGTCATGGGGATCTGCTGGTATGTCCCGAGGTTTGACGCCAAGCTGAGCTGGTGCAGGGTGGCAAGAAGAGCTCCATCAGCAATGCTGAGCAGCAGCTCCCACTGAACACGTGAAGTCTCCTATATTCTTGCCATTTATTTTCCCCTTCATCTTCCTGCCCCATGTAAATGGAGCATTATATTGAAATGTGCAGCATATGTGCTATATACACATAGCTTTCCTTAAGTGCACATAGATCAATATAAGGGTTATTGGAATGGTGAAAGATACATAAAATTACCCTTCACCTGTCCATCTTGTCCTCTGTGGCCCATCGGTACCACAGACTCTGCAAGGAGCTGGGAGACCATACTTTCCAACACCTGAATTTCCCTTCCCTGTTCCCTCAGAACTGTTCCACGACTTGTACTGCCCCGTCCAGCCACCAGTGAAGGGGATCAGTGGGTCCCAAACGCCTGTTTTCTTAAATCATTGTGAGATACACTAAAAAAAAAGCAGTAGTCCTTAGAGGCACTTGCCTCTAAAGAGTTGACAACGATTAAATGAATTTTTTGCACTTTCCCTTCCTCAAAAACACCAAAGCCTTTATTTCTTACTGCACTGCATTGCTGAAAATACCCTGTGGGGATCTTTAAGCCTTTGATGCTTTCCTTTCTGTTGCATTTTACTGAGTAATATGATGTCAGGTGGACGGGAGTGCTACAAACTGAGAGTGAGAAACTTTTTCTGCCACCATGGAACAATCTGCTGTCTCAATGGCTGATTTATATCCTGCCTGAAGCCGGTGTCAGACAGAACATCTCTCTTCTCTCCCACAGCCTGCTTGCAAAGTCAGAAGTAGGCTGATCATTATCTGCACCTCTTAAGTCATGATTTCCCTCTTATTTTGTTCTTTTTACAATTCCAATTATGTGGGGAGCTGGGGGAAACTCCCCTCACTCCTGGGCTTTTTGTTGACCTATTACCCCTGGAAAATAGTTATTTAGTCTGAAAGTTATCAAATTAAAAACTAGCTATATGAATGCAATAAACAAATCAAGGGGATCTGTTTTCTTGTGAAGTCGCTTGATGATGCTCTTTCTGACACAAGTAAAAAGAAATCTCACTGGCATTTGACATGGGAAAATGTCTTTAATGCAGTTTCTTATTTACTGTCACTTTTTCTAGATTAAAACCTGATATAATCTCAGCATTGTTTCACATATTACTACCCTACTAGATTTAAGATAGCAGAGACAATTCAGACACACTGCTCGTTTCCAAGTGCCTTCAATTTTTAATGCCAGTACGTGAATCAGGGCAAAAAAAGGCCATTATGGCAATGGAGGTGGTGTGTTAATGAAGCATTTGGCCTTTCTCTTTCCAGCTCTTTCACTCCTCCGGTTGCCTGAGCCGTGCTGGCGCTGAGTGAGAATTGATTCTGTGTCTCAACAGGAAGAAGACAACATTTATCTTGTATCTCGTAACAGAAGTGTGAACATTCGGGATTATTTGCAGAAATTCGTACAAGGTGACAAGAGGTTCGAACTGGTGCCTGGTGGTGCAGTTTACACTGCTGTGTCCATGAAGACACCGTGATTTATGGATCAGCCTGGTTGCTTCCGTCAGAGACGCACATAGAAGTCCTGGGAATTTTTAGTTCTAACTTTTGGAGGTTTTTCAGTTGATTGGATCAAAGGTGGGAGACCACTAGAGAAGATGGGAAGGGAGGTAGAATCAGCTGTGGGCAGATACAGGCTTGTCTGGAGGGAAAACAGACTGGATATGGTAGTTCCTTTGGCCAGAGCCTTGCCAGTAGCCCACCTGATGTTATATGATAGTAGTAGCCCACCTGATGTTATATGATGTTATATGTGCGATCATTTGTGTCTTGACGACGTGAAACCCCGGTGTTTGCTGAGCTCTGCAAGGAAATGTTATCCAGTTCAGACAGTTGTAAAAAAAAAATTTAAAAAAAATGGTGGAGAAATGAGTTCTCTGTCCCACCAGACTCTTCACAGAATCACAGAATGATACGGGGCTGGAAGGGACGTCTGGAGCTTATCTAGTTCAACCCCAAAAAAACTTGAAGAGTGAGACTTGTCTACATGCCTCAGGAGGGTGTTGTAAGGATTAGCCAGATAAGATCAGCTTTCTTGAAGAAATATGTAAAACTGCTTTTAAATAATGACTGAAATTTATGACGAGGAACCATTTGAATGACAGCCCAGTGCCTCTACTTCCCATAGCATGGCATATACCAGACTTGTTCTCGCAGGGTTGCAAGAGACTTGTTACAAAACAAGAACATACCAGATGCAGTGGGACAGTTACAGTCCCTCCAAAAATGCCTTCCAAACCAGTGTTTGCCTGTCTGTCGTTGGAGACAGCTTCTCATTAGATCTTTGGCACTGCTTAGGGCTTGGGTTTGTCCTGCAGCAGGTCATGGAGATGTGTAAAGTCGGAGGCAGCAAACTGGAGGCTAAGAGCTTTGGCTCTGCTGCTCTTCTCCTGCAATGATAAGTATCATAAAAGAGACTCAAGTTTATAAAGCTGTCAGATTTCTGAAGACAACACTAAAAGTTTTGTAATAGCCATGCTAATAACTGGATGCTGGAACTAAGAAAATGCTACCGTGGAACGCAGAAGTTTGAATGGGTTTGTGGCTGAGGGCAAATACCTTTCAAAGAAAAGCTTGTGTGCTGGCTGGCATAGCAGGACAGCGAGAAATCTTCCTCACTGAAAAGCAAAGTAGCTTCTCAAATGTCTTTAGGTCATTCATAACATACAGCTTAACATTACTTTGTGCTCATGGGGGAAAATCCTATGGTGGTGGAGAGATGTGGTGTGGAATTGGCCTGCACATTCCCAGCACTTAATGCTCCTGAGACCCCTCCTGAAGGAGGAGGCACTATGTACAGAGATAATGGTGTTACATTCCACAAAGTAACTGCTCCTGCCCTGCATCCTCAGATAGCAAGGGTTTCAGTCTCAGAAGACATAGCAAACAGTGTTCAGAACCTCCTTTTTCTGCTATTAGTTGTAGAAGCAAGGCAAGTGCGGAACTGTAAGATTTGCAAACAAGGATGCACCTTGCCATGAACACCTAGACAAGGCTAAATGGCTGTAAGAAGGACTCTTTCCTAAAGTCGTGGTTGATTATTATTCGCACTGTATATCTATAACACTTGTGCAGACAAGTCATCTTATGTACCAGATTTCTGACCTTCTTCACCTCTGCTGGCCCCCTTGCCCTGTGCCACATCATCTCCATCAGAGAGCATAGTATGACACCTCCTGCTAGAGAGCTGCTAGAGAAAGATAAACGAGATAACAAGGGTACTTGTTACAGTAAATAACTACCTCAATGGATTAGTTTCCTTTGGTTTTCAACAGGCAGTTTCACAGTCCTGTCCTGAACGGAACTCAAGGGAGAGAGAAAAGGCCTGGGAACATCCACAAGATCTCACATTGTTCAGAGGCTGCTCCAGGGCTGGCTGAAGGATGCTTGGTCCTACTGGGAGGCATCCAGCCCTCCCTTCCTTTGCAAGCCCTGGGGCTTGCAAAACCTCACGGGGCATTACAGTCCCATGGAGAAGCTCTGAATATGCCTGTGGGGAGGCAGACACGACTAATTTACTCAGGGATGGAGGGCTATCACATTTCCTGGACTGTAGATTTGCAAGGGTTGAGGGAGGTCACCGGTGGAAGTGAACGCTTGGCGTCAGCTCACAGACACAAGGAGCACGTCTGCAGTGAGAGATGGCAGCGGAAGCACCCATTTCGGGTTGCACAATTCTGCACCGAATGCTTTGAGCACACCGTGATCCTTTCTGTCACGCAGATGGCAAACCGAGGCATCAGATGGGTAGATATTTTGCGGATGTATCTTCTGCGGTTGAGTTTGGTTGGGTTTTTCAAATTCTGTGCAAGAGTTTCGTGTTACTGCCTTGCCAAAGTGATTTGACTGGAAGCCGGCAGGCTGACTACATCTGACTCTCTCCAGCTTCTGCTGGGTGGGACTGAATTATGATGCGCCTTTTGCTTGTGCTAGGATTTCACAACTACTGTATCTATTTCATCAATCTAATGAAGTCGCTTGGGGAGTAAAAGTATTCTGCAAGGAATCTTCTTTTTCCTTGCAGGAGCTGTAAACATGCAGTTGAGATCAGCTGTCTGCGATCCCAGAACCAAAAGTTTTGGTTTATTTTTGCTCATCTATAGAAATGAATCAACGTTTTTCAGATTTTACGCTGGCTACAGATTATGACTAGACACAATGAGGGTGAGCTGCACACACAGAGACACGAAAATCAAAGCAGCTTGGAAACGCTGAAATAGTTCGCATTTGCACTTGGAAAATATTAACAAGACTGAGTGACAATCTGTGACGAGGCAATATTTGGAAATTTGAGATCTGACATCATAGATTCACTAAGATCTATGGACATTAATGAGCTTTTTTTTCCTTGTCTTTAAGGCCAGGAGCGTGTGTAAGCATTCTGATGATTTGTCAGAAATGTGGGTGATTTTAATTTGCATTGGAATCCAAAAAAAAACCCCAACAGTTATTTAGGAAAAAGGTGTCTGAGCTGAATTTGGAGTAGAAACATAGGAAGATGTAACAATGTGAGAAAGATGACATTTCTTGGTTTCGTCTGCATAGGTGTTACCACAGAATATGGGCTTTTGTATTTTAATATTTGCTATCTTATCATACTTGAACTAGGTAGGAGAAACACATCAAGAAATGCATTTGATCTGATACCTGCTTCAGAATTTTAAGTCCTTTTATGTAGTTGAATCAGGTTCGTTTTCTAGAGTATAATTCTGTCTTTTACCCCAACTCCATATTAATGTAAAACTTCAGAAGAATCATATAGTTGATGAATGTTTCTATCCTACTTTTGGTGCTAAAACATATTAATCCCATCAACATCACACTTAATGCTGGAAAAAGAAAGGGATCTCTATGCCTGTTCCTTGAAGGCTGAAAAATCCACCGGTGGAGGTGTTGAAGAAATGACGTCAGGTCCTTTAAGATTCTCCATCCTGCCCCGCTACAAAACCTTATCTCTCCTTCCTCTCAGAGGCACAAAGAAGATGAAATCTGACTTTCTCTTACCTGGTTGGGATTTTCCCTTGTGTGAAGAGATCTAAGAAACTACTAGAAAGGCTGGAATAGGTTGCTGAGATAAGTGTCTCCCCTTATATGTTGGGTTTTTTCCAGCAGAGCTCATTTATTGCCTCCTTTGTTTCTTTTGAGCCGAGTGGAGAGGTGATAGAGAAGTGTGTCTGAGCTCATGGGCTACACAAAGATCTTCTTCAAAGCCAGCCTTAAATACATCCTGAGAAAGAAACTTCCTCACATGTTCCAAATACACAAGTCCATTAAGAGCTTGTAATTAACCCTGGGTATGGTCTTGCTTTTGTATGTTAAGGTGCTCATGAATTCTCTATTGCTGAATGTTTAAAAGAAGAAAGGAAAGAAAGAAAAATGAAAGAGAGAGAGAGAGAAAGAAAAAAAATGAAAGAGAGAAAGAAA
>VZTM01010304.1:0-56323 GCA_013400555.1 Jacana jacana | reverse complement strand
AGGAAAATCTGCAACTTTGCAAGAAAGAATCAAAGCGAGTGGTGTGTAGATACTATAAAAAAATAAAACTGATGCCGAAAGAAACCACAGAATTTCTCTTTGAAGCTGAAGTCCACAAATAGTTCTGGTGTCAGGCAGCAGTGAGAGTGGGATAAAAAAGAGCATCGAAGGTGTTAACCTACGGGAAGGGAAACCTTGGAGTCCAGCACCAGCAGTGTCCTGGGGACACAGAGGGGAACCAGCGCAGTCTCAAGTTCACCAGCGCATCTGCATTTTGCTGTAGCATCTAACGTGAGGGAAATCACTGGACCAGAGCTTGGCAGAAAAATTTTAACACCCACAGGTACAAACGCAGGTTTCAGCAAATATAAAACAGAAAATGAAGACTCTTGAATACTTTTGGTGCTTATGTAAATTATACTTTTATTGGTTTAGCAGTTATTATGTCTACCTTTTCAATCTCAGGTGGACAATAAATACAATAAATAACTTTTCTGGTCCCTCTTCCTGTTGAAGAGCTTTAGGGTTTTTAAAAGCATTTTTCATTTTTAATGAGATCCACGTTTATTGACTGCTTGGTAGGTTCCCAGGATTTTATTCAAAAATTCCTTCACGTCTCCCTTCGTCTTGTACTGGCATTGCTTCCCACGTGACAGGCTCTGGGATGGAGGAAAGAACAAAGATCAGTTACCAAAGATTTTATAACAAAATCAAGGATTTTGATGAAACAGTTAAAATGTACATTCTCTGGATCTAAGCAGGGATTTCAAAACCAATCCCTAAAGAACTGTCCCTTGAGCAGTGAGTGTAAGAATGGCTTTTCGTGGCGACTAAGAAGGTGAGGGTTGGACTGTTATATAGTTATAGCTGAAGGAATTTAAAATAGGCTGTTTCAAGATGGAAAACAGGGCAGGTAGAGCCATTTGAGAAGCTGGGTAAGATGAGGGCAATTGGCTCTGCTCAGTGCTGCAATGTCATTCCAACAATATTCCCCCTTTGCAAGTTTTGAAGTGAGCACAAGGAGCTCAAGACACTACAGCACCGGCATCTTCCCTTTCTCATTGAATTACACAACAGCTTTGCTCCGGAGGTAAATGTAAGGATGTTTTGCTGCCTCAGAAAATGCATCTGGGGGATGCAGGAGTCTTCATGAGCATCATCACAAGTTTGAAGATGCTACAGGTCATGGCAGAATTTCATGCTCAAGTATCCTTGAAGAAACTGCAGCTTGGGTAGAATTAATTCTCCAGAAGAGAAGGTGGCTCTGCCCGCCTGTCCCCAGCCATGCTGCTTCTGCACATCTACCCCCTTGTTTTACAGCATTACTATTTAGTGTAAAAACACATTTTCAGAGAGGAAAATAGAAAAGCGATTTAAATAAAGCATCTTTCCCAGAGATCTATGTTCACAGGCCCTCACGCTAAAGGGGTTTGGAGAAGGGAAGGGGCACAGTGGGGCAGAGCCCAGCTTCCTCTGCCAGCTTTAGTAGCTTTCTATTGCCTCACACAGGTTGTAGCTCCCATATCTGTGTGTATATATATGTAAATGGGTATTTATATACTCATTTTAAATGTATTAAATGAGCATTTAAAACAAATTTCAACCTAATCCAACGCTTAGCTACAAATATTTCAGCAATAAGAAATCCTTTCTTTTGTAGCACCTGGACCGAGATCCATAGAAAAATGAGAAAAGTCTTACTTCGCAGAGGTTTCTGTCCCGTTGAACCTGGAAGGATCGATTAAGCAGTACAACTATTGTGTTTGAAGATGAGTTGGTTTTCAGCATGTGTTCTGTTCCTTCCACAAAGCATGCCAGTTCATGGCCGGGCTGTTAAACGAAGAAGACGTTATTAAAAATAGAATACATTTTGGGTCCTAAATGCACGGTCCTAAACAGGGCATCATGTCACAGATAAATGTAATAAATTTGGCATTCTACTGAAAACTGAACTTTGGAGGGTTGTTAAACACCGAATCATCGTATGTGCCGTAATAACACCTGGCAGAAAAACCTCAAACCGTAAAAATAACCTCTTTCTTTGAAGTATAGTTTCAGCTAATGCTGGGTTTCACCATATCTGAGGAGGCTTACAAAAATGCAGTGGCTTTTGGATACACCTAGAGCTGAGCATCTGAGGCCTGACATCTCCATCCCAGGTTCACTCAGGATTTAGGCACTTGACCTAAGGTTTTGTGAAGATAGTCATCTTCACAAATAGTGTGAAGATAGTTTTGTGAAGATGAAACAAGGTTTTGTGGAGATAGTCATCTTAGGACCATGTACCTTTTGGTATTTAAATCAAACCCACAGAGGACTTTTGTCTGACTCTGGGCTTGGTTCTGATTGCACTGATAATGGGAGGACATCTGCCCTCCCCACTGCCATCCATCAAGCTCAGTTTTGCTGCTAATGGTGTATTAAATTCTCCCTCATAATCGAAAGCAAAAGTTGTATATGGAGCAAAGTGAACAAACCTAAACTCAGTTAACACTGAGCTTCTTTATCAGCTACAGTAACTTAAAAAAATAGACTTACCTCAGCAATGGGAAGACATGAACATGACTGAAAATGAAAAGAGCGAGCATTAAACCTCAGCATCTCTAGCATTCAACACACAAGTTCATTTTTGTTTAGTTTCATGAGATTCTCAAAAGCGATGTACTCACATTGCCAGCTGTCTCCCTACATGGGCAGCCTAGAGACCTTTCCTTCTGAAAGAATAACAAGTGAGAAATCAGCATCTGTTATCATCTACTTCACAAGCATGCATTCTTACAGAGGCAAGGTGCTAAACAGCCACTTACAAGTAGAAGACTTGTATACCGGATAATTTCCCGGACGCTGCAATTCTGTGCTTGCACAGAGAGCAGCAAACAGGAGAAGAGTATGGATGACAGCATGCTGGCATTCATGTCCAACTCGGTCTGATGGGTGACAGCAGAATAGGAGGACACTCCTTTTAATTGAGTCTTCACAAAATTCCCATTCTAATATGGAAAAACCCAATTATAAAACTGATACCAGGTGCCCACTATTTTTTCCTGCTAGCATGGACAGCATTTTAGAGAAATCAAACGTGGAATTGAGTCACGTACTGCAGTGACTTTTCTTTAGTACTGTGGAAATTCACAACTGCTCCTCAGTAGTGATTAATTTGAACATTATGATATCACACCCCAACAGGAAACAATGGTTAAAAAATCTACGAAAGCATTTTTTTTTCAGATGTGGGCTTTGTCTCCTGTGCTTATGTAAATTATGGTTCCATGAAAGCGAAGAGACAACAACGTTCAGCATTGCCCAAGTTCCTGAGAAAACAACACAGCTGGGCTGCGAGCTGGCTGACCCCTGGATTCAGAGCAGGACCTTGCTCAAAGAAAGCCGGTGTTGCTGCAGGGCTGTGTTGAGCAGAGAGAGAAACAGAGTTGTGGAGTGTTGCCCACAGAGGTTGTCACGCTGAGTTACGGCTGCCCCGTCAGGAGAGCGATCCCATAGTCCTCGATCCCACCTTTGCTGAGTGCGGATAAGGATCGGGCCCCCAGAGTGCCAACACAGACTGCGATGTCACATTCCACCAGTCTCTTTTAAGCAGAAAGGACTGGATGCAAAACCAGTCCTAGGTGACCGAAATGGTATTAAATCAGAAATTCTCCCAGGGGGAGGCTCCAAATCAGGTTGAATGTCTCCTAGAGCTTTCTGTGGCCCCAGGGGTTTCCTTTTTTTCAAGTTGCACACCTTGGCAGAGCAAGTGGTAGCCCTTCAGATCTCTTTTAGATCCCCAGTGTTGACTTTTAAGCTTCCCTTCTGTTATGTCTTAAATCCTGTTACGCCTCAAAAGTCTTCTCCAAGAGCTTCCACCTTCTGCTGGTCAGTGTGGCTGAAGGATGAGTGCGATCTCACTGGAAACTGTCCTGGAAAGGAGAAAAAAAAACAGGTTACAATTTGCTGGGATTTTTTTCTCTGGCATTTGCCTATGGGCAAGGGATTCATCTGGCTGAGCAGGGCTCCACTGCCTGCCTGGGGGAGTGGAGGAGGCTTTCCTTGCTCCTCCTGCCCCTGCATCCCTCCTGCCTGCCCACCGAGCGCCGGCTTGGGGCCAGGGCAGATGCTCCTGGTCTTTTCTTTGAAGATCATCCTTGGATGATTTAGTGTGGGAAGCATGTGTCCCATTTGGCAGCTACAGCTTTTATGGAAGCCCCAGGGAATGCCTAGAAAAAGCCAGAAGCCTTCCCTGGGCAAGCTGAAGCTGGCAGCAGGCTACACTGGCATCCACAGATGCTCAAAAGTGTATCGTGAGGAGGGATGGTATTCACAAGCCGGGCAGCGGCATCTTCCAAGGCTGTTAGAGAAGGGCTAACATCATTGATTTGTGATCAAGAGCCTGTGTTTCCCTGAAAAACAGTAAAGAGACTGCTGGGATGGGTTGGTCTCCCTTGAGGAAAGAGCCTTTTGCTGAAGCAGAGCAATGGGTGTGCTGTGCTCTGCTTCTTCAGCCAGTAAAGCCCCACGGCAAGAGCTAGAACAATTAGTTCAAAGCATAAATCCCTGAAGAAAATAAATGACTTGCAATATTTGTGGGATGCTCAGTTTCTCACATGGTTGACAAAACAACGATTTTACATGGTTTTAAAGGAAAGAATTCACAAGCATCTTTGATTTAGCCAAGGTTGTGCAAGGAATATGTGGGTAACAAGCCATGGGGTAAGAGGAACAAGGGGTTTTTCGTGACAGCCAGGCATTGCTACTGCCTCTCATTTTTAAGGAAAACGTGTTCATTAGAAATCCCATTTTGCCCAGTAGCTGCTAAACTTTTTCTTTGCAAGGATTTTACAAAATCTGATAGACTTAGCAGTGTCTCTAGGACCTCTTTGCCTTAGGGCTGATGTCTCAGTCAGCTGCCATAGAATCATAGAATCATAGGTTGGAAGAGACCCTTGGGATCATCGAGTCCAACCATCAGCCCTACTCTACAAGTTCTCCCCTACACCAGATCCCTCAACACCACATCCAATCTACTCTTAAACACAGTCAGGGATGGGGACTCCACCACCTCCCTGGGCAGCCCATTCCAATGACTGACTACTCTTTCTGTGAAAAACTTTTTCCTCAGGTCCAGCCTAACCCTACCCTGCTGCAGCTTGCAGCCATTCCCTCTCCTTCTATCGCTAATTGCCTGTGAGAAGAGACCAGCACCCTCTCTACAATGCCCTTTCAAGCAGTTGTAGGGAGTGATGAGGTCTCCCGTCAGCCTCCTCTTCCTCAAACTAAACAATCCCAACTCCTTCAATCGTTCCTCATAAGCCTTATTCTCCAGGCCTTTCACCAGTTTAGTTCCCCTCCTCTGTATTCGCTCCAGCACTTCGATATCTCTCTTGTGTTGAGGTGCCCAGAACTGGACACAATACTCAAAGTGTGGCCTCACCAGTTCTGAGCACAGGGGGTCAATCACCTCCCTACTGCTGCTGGTCACACTATTCTTTATGCAAGCCAGGATGCCCTTGGCCTTCTTGGCCGCCTGGGCACACTGCTGGCTCATGTTCAGCCTCCTGTCGACCAGCACCCCCAGGTCCTTTTCTGCCAGGCTCTGTAGGCAGAAGCAATTGATGGCCTAAATTGGATACAAGATAGACAATTAGGAGTTTTCCATTCAGGAGATGTAATTATGTTTGCTGGACAGCGAGTAGATCGGATAACTTCTTCCCAGGCTTACCGCCCAAAAGAGATAAGATCTGTATTTTTGTCACAAGTTGAAAATCAGAGAGGCAGAGCTTCCAGAGCGGCTCCTGGGCTGCTCCCTGAGCCTGGGGTTCCTCCTGCCAGCGGTGCCAGCGCTATCTCTACATCTTTTCATTTCTATTCGATTGCTCAGTGAGAGCCATCTCATGTTGCTGCTGCTCCAGGGAAAATAGGTCACCAGAAAAAGATATATTCAATTTACAGTGAATCAGAAATCACCAGAAGTCAAATTGGCAGAGGAAGAACTTCCCATGTACCAGTTAGAGCAGTAGTGGATTGGGCACAGAAGCAAGTGGCACCAGTTTTGGCTTCACTTTGGAGAGTTTAGGCTCTATTCCAGCATTTAGAGGCTGATTCAAAGACTGTGGAAATTAATATTTGCTGCCATCCCAGCAAAAAGACCAGCTTTTTCATATAAATTTTCAACGCTTGGGTTTGACATGTTAAGTCTTCATTTTGATGACCAGCTGTGGCAAAGTGTTTTCACAAACACGCTGTCCTCTGTGTTTTAAATGCAATCACCAGATTATCTTTTGTCCTCATGTCTAGATACCTGATCTCCCTCTGTTCCGCTCCCTTAATCTTTCTTTAAGCAACGCTGGCCAAAATGCAGAGAGGAAATAGAGGGTTTTTGAACATCACTTTAAAAAGCTGAAAGAAGTTCATAATAAATCCAGAGGCTGACTTGCAGTGGGTTGGAAGGTGACTGACTGAGTCCACTTCCCTCCAAGGTCAGAAACCCTCAAAAGGCTGGTTGCCAAAGCAAGGAGGCACCTTGGAGTGCTAAGTTTGGTCTTTGGGAAGCTCTTTCTTCCCTTTTAAGCTTTCTGGCTGGAAAAAAAAAAATCAGAAACAAAGAACCAAAACCCAGGATTTTTAGGAAAGATCACCAAGCTCAAAGATGGCGGATGCGTTAACCCATGGAAACACTGGGCAACCTGGGCAGTGAAAATCGTGCTGGTCAGCCTGGGGCAGGACCATACAGCAGATTGTATATCCCCATCCCTCTTATCGCTCCCCTACATCCTAAAGGATGAGCAGGGTAAGGAAAAGGGGCAGAGAGTACTGCCAGCACATCGCCTGGGTGTGCTGGGTTCCAGATTGCATCTTTCAAGTAACAGGATTGTAAGATTCCAGCCCAGAACAGGTATTTGGGAAAGGTGAGGACACAAAACTCCCCCAGTATATTTCTGTGCTGTCTTACAGGCTGATCTCTCTGGCTTCTTTGGGAATCCTCGTCCTGTGTATTTTTTGTGTTATGTGTAAATAGCTTGGGATATATCCTCCTTTAATGCACCAATTCTCCTGACAGGTTGATTGACCAAAAAAGCCACACAAATGCCCGATTTCCAAATAACTCTTTCAGCCTGGTCAGGGTGAACATCCAGATCTGAGCTCTCACAAGAGAATTTGCATCCCTCTCTAGTGTTTCCAAGAAACTCTGTACAGTTTGGGGTTTTTTTAATGTAGAAAAAAAGATTCCCTGTAGAAGAAAACCACCAAGATAACATACCAGCTTGTTTAACATTTGCTGTGCACATTGATCAAGATGTGAGAGCTTGCAAAGACCACAAATGAAAAGATACTACTGATAGTTTCATTTTCCACCTTTCTTTCAGATAAAGATGACATACGCCAGCGTAGAAATACAGGAAAATAGGGTCATTCTAATTCCTCCACAAAAGGGTAAACCATTGCATCGTAATAGCAAGATTGTCTGTGACAGAAAGGTGTAAAATCCAGATGAACTCGGGGAACACGTCACGTGCCAGCTCAAAGAGGGCAGTGGCACCTCCTGGTAGCTGCACACTCTGCTCTGTCCTAGCAGATGGACCCCAGGACTCACATCAGCTTCTGTAGATAATGAAGCCCCCATTACTTTCAGAAGAGCTTTAATTAATTTGAAACCATTTAAATTAACTAATCGAAACCAGTGGTGCTCAGGAGCTGTGAGATGGTGGAGCACACCTGAGAAGACCCTTCAGAGCTGCGAGTCATCCTTGTTTCAGGCAATAATACTGTCACCAGAGCTTTCCTGGGTTTTCTACCAGGGGAGCCAAGCTTTCTATGCTGCAATTATATTTAGCAAGAGGCATTTAAAAGCAGAAAAAAACCCACCCTGGTATCAACATGCCAGTCACACTGGGCGTTGCATGTATTGCAAGAGCATCTCATAACCGAGAGCCTCCAGAAGTCAGCAGAGGAAAACAGGAATTCCCCACAAAGGTCACCAGCCAGTTCTCTTCTATTTTAAGGTTTTCCTGATGCCATTGCTCTCACTTCAGCATCCCCTTTTGTGCACCCGACTGCTTTCCCACCAGGAAAGAAAACCATTGCAGAGCTGACAGATCTTAAGTCCACTCACCCTTTCCTTGCTTGTCCCACTGCAACATACCCCTGGGTGCTGGAGGTCTCTCTCAGCGCAGCGTGCAGAGGAAGGCTGAACACGTAGGACAGACAGACAGCACAACACATTCACCCCGTGGCTGCCTTAGAGCTTTCCACCTGCCATACCTGCCCTGTAGCTCTCTTTCCATGCTGGAAGCACTGACAAACCACCTGCAGACTGCTTGATGGAAACACGGCAATCACAATTTAATGACAAAATAAGCACGGATATTGGCTCACACCTGGTTGCATGAGTAAGAGCAGGCTGGCCCTCTTCCATAAGACTTGAGAGGATTTTCCATACTGTGGAGTAAAGGAGGCTATGTTAGCACTGAAATGTTTTATAACATCAGTGAATAGACCGTGAGCTGGTCCAGTCCACGCAGGTGAGCTCTGTAAGTCCTGGTGTCCTTACTCCACATGAGGCCGTGGAGGTGCCATCATGAAGCACCAAGTGTTGGCAGCTGAGCAACCTGTGCTTCCCTGGCTGCAAGTTTCTTGTTTCTCCAACTCTTTCTCCTTGTGCCTAAGGTTACCCATTGCTTTCTCCATCACTCAAAAGGACCTTCTTACACTGTTTTCAGAGATTGGGTGATCTACAGTCCAGCAGCCTTGGTGTTTCACGTATATTAAGAAAGGATTTCTTGAAGTTTTCAGCATTATGTAAGACCTCATATGGGACCTCTGGACCCCCTTAGAAAGACATTCTCCTGCTGCAGGTGTGGTTCACAGCAGGTTGGTTTTTCCAGTAATATCTGACTGGAGCTGTTGCAGGACCTACGGTTTAGGAAAACCGCTTTGAAAATGTTGTCGAGGAGAGAAATCCCCACTATATCTATCTCTGTGACAAAACAAGGAACATCAGATAAACCAAGGAGATATAGTATGTCTTAATGTCTGCAAAGACGTCACTTACTCCTCTGTCTCAGAGTACAACAGAGAAAGTGAAACTGAGATGGGGACTGTGATCTCGCCCTTCCCTGAGGTGTGGACACGCCAGGCCGGGATTCCCAAGGTGTGAGAAAATCTCAGCCTGGTCCTTAGCCATCAGAAGCAGGGTTTCAGCAGGCACTAAAACTGCTGGGGACAAGCTCCTGCAGGGGATGTCACCTGCACTCTGCTCAGGAGAAGGACTCAAGCATTATAGCTGCGCAGCAGCAGCGGGGATGCAGAGAGAGGTGAGATGTCCCCCCCCTCCTTGCCCCAGCCTACTGCCTCCTCAGGTCTCATGGGCATCACAAAGCTTGTCCCAGTGCCAAAAAATAGTTCCTCCAGGTCAGGGCTATTGTCCAGAAAAATAGCTTTTCACTGGGAAATTGGTTCCTGTTGTTTTTTTTTTACCTGGGGAAATCAACTGCTGTTACTTTTTTTCCCCTTTGCATCGCACTACATAATGTATAAACTGGGAAAAACAGCTACACAGCCAGCATCTCATTAAGTAACAGGGGTGTTGTAAGAGCTGGAACACCACCAGCGACAAGAAAGTTGGGCAATTACAGACTCATTTGAGACATGACAGGTCTAAATATGCTTTCATATTCCAGGCAAGAAAAATAGAGAAGTAGGTATCCCTGGTCCTTCTGGTCTCCCATCTCGTTTTTCAGCAATTTCAGGATTTATTCCATTCATCTTAGAAATGTGGGGCTCTGTGAGCATCTGTGAATGAGCTGTCAAGCGGATGGCTTCTCCCACTCCAGGGTACATGATGCTGGGCACCATGCCACCACCGGCAGGTCACTGCAGCCACAGCACTGGCAGAGGAACAGGTCCATATCCTGAATTCTCTTGACACAGGGAGTTTTTCTTTTGTGTAAGTCAGGAGCAAACCCACCAACATATGCAAAGAATGCCCCATACAAGGGATCTGGATCAGCTGTATGTATGACTCTTTGCCTGCCAGGCAAACCACTGTTTTAAAGCCCCATCAGCAAGTCCCCCAAGAAGATCCCTTAGAGATCCTAATTTCTGTCAGTGGAGAATAACATTGATATTATCTATAAAAATTATCAATATCATTTGATAAATCATAAAGAAATTCACGAGACACCGACCTGTCAAGTCTCAGTGTGTGTGAATTGTAATTGCCATCCCTCGTCTTCGAGATGTGGGGCTGACCCCCAGCGGTGTCACTTGACCCCACCACTGGACCTCTTTTTTAGTGACACAGCCAGGCACTCCCTACATTGAAAGCAAGACTGGATTATTCCTCAGGCTCAGTGTGCAGGGATCCACTGTGATCCACCGCAGCGATGGGTACAACTGTGCCACCAAGTGCTATGCCTCAAACTCCGCTTGTCCCAACCTTGCTGTGCCTGACCCAGCATCAACCCCATCTCCTGTCCCCCTCCAAACCCTCGTGCTCTAGCACAGAGTTGCTTGCCTCTTTTGTAGTTCATCTATGGATGCTAACTGGTGACACACAGATTAACCTGCTGGGCTGGGGAAGCCATTGGGAGGGCAAGAGCACCCCAAAATCACCCACAGGCTGGCCAGCGCGGGGCTGTCCTGTCAGGAAGGGACCATGTGCTGGTCTGGCAGCAAACGTGGGCTTGGGGTTGAGTGGAAACAGGCAGAAAGACATTGCCAGGCAGCTGGAGCAAGCGGTGCAGCGAGTGGCACAGGTCCATGCCCTGCCACGGGCAAGGATGCCATCATGTGGCCAAAGCCTTTTATTCACTCCCCGCTTCCTTTTCTTATTTTTCAGATTAAAAGCTTTCTGCCCTCTGCTCCCTTCCAAGGCTGGGTTGCCCACAGCTCTCCCTGACAGCTCCTTCCAGCAGGTGTGTGTTACACGAGAGATTTTTTCCCTGAGTAAATCCCAAGCATCCTTCTCAAAATTCATTTAATTGGATGAAAACTGCCAGGAAAATTCACCAGGCAACTCCAGCAGGGGTCTCGGGGCTTTATGCTCAGGGAACACTGAGAACAGTGGGCACTGCGAGGGCAGGATCATTCAGATACACGGCTCATTGCAGACCTCATCAGTTTTAATTAATTCAGGGTCCATTTTACATAATGCAGTCAGAGAAGCAACACCACTTATTTTCACTGAAAAAACAGCCTCCCCAAGTATTTTCCCTGGAGACATATATGTTTAACGTCTACGCGTTAGGAAAGGTAACATGGAAAGGATGAATCCGTAAATGCAGCCAGCAACAAATACTTGTGTGAAGGCTCATTAACTTTATCCATATTGTTTATCAAAACCAGTTCCCTGTGTTCTTGCCAAGCTCAAAGGCATTGTGAGCCTCCTCACCTGCAAGTCCTGAGATGAAGCAACACCCACTTTTTCTCCCACTTTTTTAAGGCTGGTTTTGGGGGAAGCCACGCTTCTGTTTTCAATTTGGGCCCCAGTGAAGAGGAGCCCACGGTCGGGGACCCCTCTTTTGAGTCCTGCTCCAGACCTGAGGTTTAAGGCACTTTCTGCAGAGGTCTTCAGGTCTTGACACCAATTCCTCAATTCATCCAGGGAAGAAGACACAGGAGTTTCTCTTTCATTCTCCTCCTTTTATGGAGGAAAGCAGGACAGCTGCTACAGGTTGTCTTCAGAAACCTTTGTTTGAGAGCATCTGCTAAAACTGCCATTGCTGGGCTTTTTCCCCAGAGCTGCTCTTCTCCAGAGAAAGATGCAAGGAACTGTACATTCCCCAGAGGACAGTGTCATCCCAGACTGTTCCCCCATGCCACATGTCCCTCTATGTGTGAGGCAGTTACTCCTCAGCCTCTCCTGCCAGTGCCACCAGAGTCCTCCTGTCCCAGCAGAGCCAATTCTTCTTGGTTTTTGGCATCAGAAACTCCATGCTTAGAAAATAAAGTGTGGAGATATTTAACAGCAATAATCATGATGTAAATGATCTTGGAATAATTGAAAGGATGAGGTAGATCAAAGAGAGACCTGGATCTGCCCCAGTCATCTCAGTGGAATTGCAGCAATGAGCTGGAAGTCTGAAGTTGGCCCATGTGTTTTAGAGAATAGCATGCAATGAACTCTGCATCCCTTAAAGAGACTTCCTTTGGTGGTGACCTCTCAAGGCTCCAAAGTGATGTCTGCGGGATTTGGGAGTTGCCAAGTCAGACTGTCACATCAGGGAAATCAGAAGTTCTGATGAGAAACCTCTAGCAGGTCCCTGGAGGGCTACACAAGGTGAGTTAGGTAAATTCGTAGGCAGCCACCTGTATGAAATGCAGACTTGTTCTATCGTTTTCTGAAGAAAAAGAGCAGCTTCGTCCCTGTATTTAACATCCTCCTGTCCACCAATTTGATCTATACCTTGGGTAACTGAAGTTGTTAAAGCCCTTCACGTTTTTTTAATGATAATGTGTTAAATCGTGGTGAACTGGAGAGTTGTGGGATGTGAAATACGAGTATCCGTTCATACCGGAGGAGTCATCCATTTCCTTGACCCTGAAAGCAAGCTAGGATTTGGTGGGAATCCAGACCTTCCTACACAAAAAGCACCTGGGTACCCACCACAGCTCCCGGGTTCCTTGTTCACATAAAAGATGAGCATTATATGTGGTGCTGTACAAAAGATGCTCCTTTGGCTGGTGTTGGTTGGGCTGGTTTTGCATATATCCCACTGGTGTGGGTGAGGGAGGTGGGTTTGTTCTCTTGGCTCAATGGGAAAAATGTCAACGGTGAAAAAGCCCAACATCAATGTGGGAATTATTAAGGTGCTCTTAGACAACAGAGTGAAAGATTTGATAAGAAAGTGGTCTTTGGATTTGATTGAGCTGGTGCGGTTTGTGGAGTCCTCCAGGGACTAAGTCCATGGCAGAAGAGAATGGAGGTGCCAAAGGTGCAGGAACGGGAGTCTTCTGCAGCTGAGCCCTCACCAACACCACACTGCTGATTTGGCTCAGGAAAGTAGGAGACTTTCAGGTCTTCTTGGCAACGCTTTTGAAATAAGAAAGAAGGAGGTTTATAACGTACTGCAGAAAACAGCAAAGACTACGAAGAATTATCTTGAGTATTTAACTGCTAAAAAAGTTTCTGTAATCAGATATTTCTCATGCTGATCCTTAGTGCAACCCTAGGTTTATAAGGGAAAGAGAGAAATGGTGAGTCGATAGTCAAGACACTTTGAAAGGGCTTAATTCCAGGTCTGTGTGGATGGATCAAAGGAGGAAAGGATCTTGTGCAGAGACTTTAGTGAGAACGAGATGTCAAAGCGTATAAAATCTTAGAGAATATTCTCCTTTCAGCTTTTCTTTTCTGATTTCAAACTCATCAAAACAATCAGAACGGATTGTAATGAAATTCTAGGAGGTCTGGAAAGAAACCAAAATCCACTGGCACATCTATTGTCTGCTCCAGATCCCACAGACCCAAATTTGAAAAGTGCTTGACTAATCAGTCGTAGGGACACATGTAAGTTATCTGACTTTCAGAGGATCTATACCATTGCAACTCCATTTGTTTCCAAGATTAATTCTCTATTTTTAATAAAGCTAGAGGCTCTTTATGCGCTGACCTGGAAGTTAAGGATTGGTCTCAGTTTGGTCTCTTTTCATTGCTTTGAGGGAAAGTTCATAGCCAAGAAACATGGCTGAACTCATAGGGAATCCTCGCACTGCATTGACCGTCATGCCCCTAAAAAAGACCTGTTGGGGATGGAGAAAGGTTAGAGCATAGGAATATACTGGCTATTTTAAGAAGAAGAAAACATTGAGTGAAGTCATGGTGGGATTCTGAAGAACCAACTCTTGTTTTGCTCAGGAGATGTGAGAACTCTCTCGCTGCCACTCATCGCCAAATTCTGTGCTGGAGAACAGAACTGCAATGGCAAAAGTCACTGTTTTGGCACCATAGTGCCCCAGGCTCCCTATGGACCCTCGCTCTGTATCTGCCAGCAAGAGCTACAAGAGGTAGAGGGTAAAAAATGGCCTCATGCCACTGGTGTAGAGCAGAAAGCAAGAAACCTAGAACGTCTTCCAGTGCTGTCCTAGCTCTACAGTCCCTCCTTCCCTCTGCATACAGGATCATGCAAACCCTGGGATGCAAGAAGAAAGCTGTTGCTTTCACGCAGCAAAGGCTCAAACTCTCAGGGCTGGGTCTATGGGTTGCAGAAGACATTTGGGAAGTGGAGAGGGAGCGGAGTGGCTGAGCCAGCCCAGCCGACACAGGCACTGTGCTGCAAGGACTATTCTGCAGCTTTCACCTTTGAGCATAGAACCAAATTCTCAACCAGCAGCAAACTAGGCTTACTCTGCATGCTGAGAACTAGCTCTTTCCACCAGCTTTGGAAAACATATTTGATAGAATCTGATATTTTCATATGTGGGTTCCTGAGGTCAAGCTTTGGTGCTCATACATAACCCAGTTGTTTTCTTTCATTAAGATAATAAATATTAATATATACAGCCAAACTTCCACATTCTGCTCAGTGCAAAGATGCTGTCCATTCCAAAACCCTGTGGTTTTTAAGTGCTTGACAGAAAAGTGCTCTCTAGAAAATGGAGAAGGGGCCCTTGTCACCCCCCGCTCCTGGCGTTGGCTTGTCTCCCTTCAAAAAAGCCCCTCTGTACAAACACTTTTGCCTGGAATGTGCACAAATCACTCACTCTGGGGTGAGCCTGCTTACAGAATAACGATGGCAGGAGGTATCTCCCTGCTGGCCTGTTTCTTACAAAACCCTTCTGTTAACCAGCCAGGCCAATTGCTAATCTAAACACCAGAAGTTCAGAATAGACATCAAAAGCAACATGAGCAAAGCAAGCCCCCTTCCAGACTCTCCAAAGGCAAAAATTCCCCAGGTAGCATAAGAAAGCCCACAAGATCTCAGCTGCAAGACCAGAAGCCCCATAGATTTGCATATCTAACCAGTATTTTCCCTGAATGACTGAGCTTTGCTAAACACAACTATGTCTTGTATCCAAATAAATCCAGTGGGTGGTGCCAGGCAGAATCAAAACATCTTCATGTTGTTTGGGACAGAATTTGCAATGTTAAATTGCACTATTGGGATATGTGGGATATTACTTGATTTATTGGGCTCTTCTTTTTTTCTTAGGAAAGATTTTTCTGGGAGGAAACTAAAATTTTTGCAGTAACCATATAGTAACGTGAGAGCGACCAAGTGAAATAATGAATATTTATGGAGAGAACCCCCAAGGCGTGCATTTTTCTCACCAGAATGAAAACACCTGACTGTGGAGAAAGAAGGTGCCTATATTTACATTTACATTCTGCGTGCCAGGCAATTATGCTCAGCACTCTGAATGCTTTTCCTCTGTCCCAGAATGAAAACATCCAGACCCGGGGTTTGCCATTTATCATCTCTGCGTTTCCTAACATACATGATTTTCCTTACGAGAGAAGGATCTATCAGTCCCATCATCAACTATTACTCAATCCGGCTGCTGGCCTTGGGCTGGGTGCCAGGCACAAGAGTGGAAAAACCACAGGCAGCTCAGACATCGAACAAACAAACAAACAAAATCTAAGTGCCTGAACTAGTTGTTAATATTCGGGCAGGATAAGGAGGGGGCGGGGGGGATGGAGGGAGTGGGATGAGAAGAGGACAGAGAAAGAAGGGAAAACACATGGAAATTCCCTTTTTAGCCATCCTGTGTTCTACTGTGTGCCAAATCATAGAGCCTGGGGCACCCTGATCCTCCTCCGACCACCTTGAACGTCTCTCCCAGTCTCTCCCAGTCTCTCCCAGTGCCTGTGCTTCACGTGAATGTGACTTTCTTCACTCAGTGGCAAAAAAAAACCCTGAATCAGACTGCAGCCCCTGTGACAGCTGCTGTCACACAGCAGCAGGTTGGCAAATACTTAAATCCCACCGCCTTGCGATTTTGCAGGTTACTTCTCATTTTCGTAACTTGTTACTTTTCCCTCAGAATGTGAAAATGAACACTTTGGAGGTAAAAGCCCACGGGATATTTTGATGGCAACTGACGTACAGATTTCTGTCAATACCAGAAGACGCCACTCCTGGTAACTGTGCATGGGCAGGGCAATAAAGCTGCAAACCCTGGTTCTCTGCCGTTCGCATCCGGCTGAGGCAAAGTTTGCAGGTGAAACCGACAGCTTTTATTACACTAACAAAGTCAGAAAAAGGCCATGGTTTTTGGCACCTGGCCCTTCTTCAGGTCTGAAGCCAAAGCAATTCTGACTTCAGAGGGTTTTCAATCAGCTGTATCTTGGTGCAGAACCGGGAGGAGCAGTGCAAACCACAGCACTGGTTCCACCAAAGCGTGGCCCGAGGTGACCAAGCCCACCTTGGGTGCCAGCGTGGGCCCACCAGAATCAACTCCCATTGATTGTGGTGTCAGTGGGAAACATTTGACCTTTGCATTTTGTTGAAGCAACCACAGAAGGAAGATTTTCGACCTCTGACTTACATGAAGTATTATTTTAAGTTCATTACACCAGCACACCGTGACCCCTGGTCGTTCATTTTTTCATTCAGACACATTATTACTCTCACCGTTATGATTTAGAAAGAATCTGCACTACAATTACCTACTGCCATTATTGTAATTCAGCAGGAACTGGCTTTAGCTGTCTCTCAACACTGCAAATAGGTTTGTAACAGCCATTGTATTTCCATACCTAATGCCCAGATTTTACTTCAAATATTACTTACTTTTAGTCCTTCTTTCTGGTAGCTCTGCAAGATACAGTCAAGGGTCCCTTTGTACTTGTTTAAATAAACTCCATCTGCCTGAAGTCGACTTTTCACAACATCCATTGGAGTAGCAGTCCCCCAGGAAATGGCTCCTAGAAAAATGCAGAAGTATTTGAACAACTTCTTCTCTGTATTTCCTTGGCTGCGGGTCAGTGAACTCAGAAATTCACCTCTCATCTACCACATCGTATTCACAGGCTTTTCATTCCAGGGCATTCACCTTGCTCAGGCACAGGTGTGTTTTTTCAGGAAGCAAAATTCCCTGTTTCTGGAAGAAGCAGTGAAGTTTTGTGTGTTAATGCTGGTAATCAAATGCAGACAGCCCAGGAGGTGCTCCCCCAGGTGCAAATGCATCTTCTGCCGTGCTTCTGGTGGAGCATGGACATGCCGTGAGAAGAGCCTGAGCTTCAGGGAGCTGCTGCTTGGGGCAGTTTCAAAAACAAAACCAAAACCAACCTGGAGTCCTCAATTAATACTGCTGAAAAGCAAATTTTGAGCTGAGAATGCAAATAAGAGGCTCGTACATCTCATGCAACCAGGATTAAGCTCCACACAGTTGAGATGCATCAACACTCCTATAAAGAAGCCCTCTATTTACATTGATTAGCCTGCAGCTGAGTGGGATGTTTTGCCTCCCTGGAAAGGTCAGCATATGACCCCAATACGTGGCCCAGTTGGACACACAAGAGCTTGTTTGGACCTCCATGACTGTTGGGGCTAGAGAAGCTGTTCAAATTGGGCCAGGGCTCTGTTTATTTGCAAGAGAAATGGAGAGGGCATTTTGTAATCATCACCTGAGCTAAGGAGTGATCTGCATTTAGGGTTCTGCAATTTAGAAACGGCCAAGGAATGGGGAGTGGGTGTAGGGTGAGCTTACAGATCTAAGGGTGGTGGGGAATGCACATGCTGGTCTTACTGGCAGGTGTACACAGGAAAAAAGAAAGAAGATCAGTAAGAGTCAACTCTGCTTCTGAGTAGGGTGCACACCCTCCTGGGGGGAAGCCAACAGGTTGAAGTCCTCTCTGGAGGCATGGAGGCATCTTGGCTGCCGTGTGTCACCGGCAATGCGATATGCAGGCTGCCCTGAGACATCCAGGGAGATAAAGGCACTGTCTGTTTTCCACCTCCTTGACATTGAGCCTGATGAAGATCTGATAATGGGGCTTCCATAAAGTTTGTCCAGTCATAAAGAGCAGCTGTGGTGCCGGGGGACCTGGCCCTAGGGGAGGAAGGTCGTTCAGCCCGCCATGTCTTCTCCTGGTGACTGGAAGGATGTGGTGGCCTCTGAGCCACTCCCCCAGGAACCTTCCTGGCCTTGTTTTGCCAGCATTGCAAGGAAAAATAATGGGTGCTTACCTGCTACACCCCCCGCCAGCCAGATGGAGGAAGCACTTGGGGAAATGCATCCATCGGGAGTAAACCAGGCACAGAAAAACGTGTAAGGAATGAAATAGAGGCAGTACCCGGGAACATCCCTCAGAAGCATTGCTCCCACGCCTCGGTATATTCCTGCTATCCCTTCTTTCTGTAGGACTGTCCTAAAGCAGTGAATTGGGCCTCGGTACACAGGAAATCCAGGAACTGTGGGCTTCAGTTTAACATTTCCTGCAAAACCAACAAAAAAAACCAAACAGAAAACCCAATAACTGTCATAATAACTATATTGCTACAAAACTCCTCTCAAAAGTCCACCACTATTTTTGCTGGGATCAAGATGTAGTGTGAGGAAAAAAAGCTTTTAGAAAGGAAAATTAGGTCCATTTCAAAAGACATTTAGATACTTCAGGAGATATTTTTCGTAGATACTTTGCACGCCTCCCAGTATGTCTCCAGTGAGATTTCCAAATTAATTTAAGGCCATGTGCCCAAATTTCATGGATTTTAACCACCTCTGGTGCCAAGCTGCACCTTTGAAAGCCTTAACATCTTCAGTCTGGCCCTTCTGATATAGAGAACCGAGCTGCTTTTGGAAAAGGCATTAGGTTGCTAAGCTGCATGGAGGCTTATAAAAATGGACATAATCATATTTTAACACAGCCACACAAAAATGTCAATATTCCAGAGTTAAACACCACAACTATAATCATGAGAAAGGTGTTTGTGAAACTGCTGAAACCCAAGCTGCTGAGCTTTGAAGCTGCACAGTCTCTTCCTTTGGCTATGTATGAGCTCCAGTAGGGTTTCATAGAATCATAGAACGGTTAGAGTGGAAAAGGACTTTAAAGATCATCCAGTTCCAACACCCCTGCCCTGGGCAGGGACATCTCCCACCAGACCGGGTTGCTCAAAGCCCCATCCAACCTGGCCTTGAACCCCTCCAGGGATGGGGCAGCCACAGCTTCTCTGAGCAACCAGTTCCACTTGAACAGAAGCAGCTCCTTTTGCCTGCAGCTTCTGGAGAGGCTACAGCTGCCCACTGCCATCCTGCTGGTGTCCACTCCTGACCCATCTTGCCTGTGCCATTGTACCTGGAACCCTGCCCCAAATAAGCCAGAGGTTTTTCAATGAACATATGAAATTTTGGGAGTTTATGGGCAAATATATGTGGGACTGAGAGTGTGCAGTAGTAGATGGGGAGCTGACATTACCCCTAGCAGCCATGGTGCTGCTGGTCCAGGGAATCTCCAGGGTATCCGACAGCCTGGGGACTCGCTGTTCCTGCCCCGTGATGGTGGGAAAGGAGGCTCCTGCAGCTCCTGGTCCTGAGCAGACCTGCCCCTGTGTTCATTATGGATCCCAATCAGCTGCCAGTGCCAGCAGAGATCCGATCAATGTCACTGATTACAAAAAACAACCCTCGGGCTGTGCAGGATGAGGTCCATCCTGAGCCTGAAGGAAGCACCTTCAGCTCAATCATGGTGGCACAAGGCAGCAGAGAGCTGGGCCTGGAAGCAAAGCTGTCCTAAAGCTCTTGGGCAACACTGAGGACTGACAGAGAAAGGAAAGCTTAAGTTTTTGCATCCTACCTTGGATGTATGGCTGCGTTTGCATTTGCAGCCTTATCTTTACCAGGTCCACAGGAGTGCCAATGCCCACGGAGATGAACCCTGCCACCATGCTGGCCAGAGCCACGTCGGCCAGCACCGGTTGACGGGCCGGGTCTCCATAGCGGAGCTGGCAGAGGAGCCGCTGCGTGTTGCTGAAGACGCCAAACACCACAGAGCTGTAGACAGCAATGCTGGCCAACGGGAAGGACATGCCTTTGAAGAAGCCAGCCACCTGCACAGGGAAGGGAGCAGGAGTTAAAAGAGCAAACAGGACTGGGCAGAGTAAACCCCAACGTGTCTGTTGGGCCAGAGGTGTAAATCTAAGTAGTGTAAATCTAAGTAATCTCCTGGAACCAGCCGTTTGCACGTGGTAATGAATCCATACTGCTAAAGGCTTGTAAAGATCATGCAGAATATGGGACGTGGTGAAAACCCCTCTAAAAGTCCCTTTTATGGCCAGCCTATGGCTTGGCATCACCTAAGTCCAAATACCTCCAGTAGAGGTACTTTTTGCCAGCAGATATGGGCAAACCAGCCCCTGTGGATATAACACCCTGACCCATGCGGGGACATGGGCAGTGTCATTTACCACTCCCTGCCAGGGATCTGCCTCTTCCCTCTATGGGTAACCAAGGGAGTTACCATAGAGTTAAACAAGAAACGTCTATAACTATTTTCGGGCTCAGTTGCACCAGCTTTATTGATCTTCATGTAACCCCTGATGCCAACAGTGATTTTGTATAAGTGCTTTATGTATTTATCTATTTGCATTTCCTACCAGCACATTTTAAGTCAGATAAAGTACGTACAGACTCATTTCTGTACACAGTGAGAACGCAGCTGAGCGTGTTTCCATACCCTTGTCCAGCTTGCAAACGAGTCTGCAAAAGACATTCAGAAAATGCCATTAAAATCTAATGCTTCCAGCCAGTGAAAGCTTATGCTATATAAACAATGTGTACTTTGCTTTGAGAACGAATCCTTCCTTAGTTGTAAAGAAAACAGAGCAATAAAAGAAGATATACGTGCATCCACTCCCCCTTGAACTTTGCCAGAAGCAGAGCTAAACGTGATCTCGGAGGTCTGGAGCTTTCTGCAACATCTGGAATCGATGATTGTCAAATTGCTCTCGAGTCCAGACCAGTTACCCTGGCCCAGCTGACTGCTGGTGTGCAGTCCTGTTATTGGCAAGGTCCTGATTTACGTGGAATTTGGAGAGTGATGTGGTCTTCTCCGTCTGGGGACTCCCAACGGAGGGCTCCCACTGGGAGGCTTCCAGGGCCCTTCCCATCCTAGGCTGACTTTAAGACACAGAAATACTAAACGGAGCCAAAATAATTCAGCTCCAGCTCAGAAATTCTCTGTGCTTCACTCAAAAATACGTTTTTACATCATGTCCAACGAAGACATTTTGTTTCTGGAAAGCAGTGGTTATATACCTTCCAAAACCAGCCTACGGCAGCTGTAAGAAATGGTGTGTAAATCACGACAAAGTCTGCATGATTCCACATGCTTTCCCTTCCTCACACATATGTGTATATATATATATGTATATATACACACACACACACATATTATTTAGATCATCTTCCATCCAAGCTGCTGACAAGGTTGCAATAAAAATATCCCAGCGAGTGATGCAGTTTGGGGCTTAGAGGTGTGTGAGGAAATGGAAACCCTGTTTGGTTCACAGGACCTGAGGCTTCTGCAACTGATCTTAGCGGAGGCCAGAGCTCCTGTTTTTATAGGAAGACACTCACATGTGCTCTACTGGGGATGTTTAGGGGATGGGGACAGCATTTCTGGGTCCCATCCATCAGCATGGGTGCTAGCAGAAATGACAAAATGAAGCCTGGAGGGACAAAGCCGACCTGTGCTGGAGGGACAGTGCCCAGTCCCTTCCAGCAGCTCAGCCCTGACTTACACCAGGGTGAAGCAGGAAATTAATTTGGCAATTTAAAGCCCAAAGGAGTGAGTGTTCTCCGGAGTTCATGCCTGGGGAGAGCTTTTGGACAGCAAACAGCAGGTTGAATGACACAATCACTTGGCCCAGGGCCCTGCAAGAACCTCCCCTCTTGGGATGTGACAGAGGGTCCCTGGCTGAGGAGAGAGGACCAAAGCCCAGGCTCACCCCTCACCTCAGGGCTTCTCTGTCCAGCTGTCTGTCCACACCAAGCCCTGAGCCCCTCTCCATGCCTGGCCAGAGGCCACGGGGAGGGCAGCAGTGAAAGTAGAATATTTACCGAGCCCTTGTAAACAAGCTGGTACATGAAGATGTCGGCTGGGGCTCATGCAGGGCATGTTGTGCAACGTGGTGGCCGTGGGTGCAGACCTCTGCGTGCCGTGACTCATGCCGAGGGTAGCCGAGACGGGGTGGGGACACCGGCTGCACCCCAGGACAGGGTGACCAGTGTGCACAGCCCTGCATTCCCCTCCTGGCTTCACTTGCACTCTCAGCCAGACATTTCCACTGTGCCCCCATGGGCTTGTTTGGTTTTTTTTTTTTCTTTTACACAGTAACCAGGTATTCAGAAGTTCAGGTTAATACATTTTGTGAGTAACCGAGTGTCCTCCCAAGCTACTCCTCGCACACAGGACCCTTAGCTAAGCTGCTGACACCCAGCACTGAAACCCCTGCTGCCATCTCTGTCCAAGTCAGCTGGTGGCAGTATGGATATTCCTCGGGAAACTTTTCCTTTCTGTTAGTTTTTAATTAGACAGGGCCCTTGGGTGACACCCAGAAACTGAAGAAAGTCCTGGGGAAATGAATGCAACGTGGAGGATTAAACGTGAGTAAATGGTGAGTAAATGTCAAACTATTTACAGTGGAAAACAGCTGCTTGGGTTTGAGGGAAGCTGTGACACTGGGAAGGGGCCAGCGAAGTCCCATCTAAACATGAGGAGGAACTTCTTTACTTTGAATGTGGCAGAGTCCTGGAAGAGGNAACCAGGTATTCAGAAGTTCAGGTTAATACATTTTGTGAGTAACCGAGTGTCCTCCCAAGCTACTCCTCGCACACAGGACCCTTAGCTAAGCTGCTGACACCCAGCACTGAAACCCCTGCTGCCATCTCTGTCCAAGTCAGCTGGTGGCAGTATGGATATTCCTCGGGAAACTTTTCCTTTCTGTTAGTTTTTAATTAGACAGGGCCCTTGGGTGACACCCAGAAACTGAAGAAAGTCCTGGGGAAATGAATGCAACGTGGAGGATTAAACGTGAGTAAATGGTGAGTAAATGTCAAACTATTTACAGTGGAAAACAGCTGCTTGGGTTTGAGGGAAGCTGTGACACTGGGAAGGGGCCAGCGAAGTCCCATCTAAACATGAGGAGGAACTTCTTTACTTTGAATGTGGCAGAGTCCTGGAAGAGGCTGCCCAGAGAGGTGGTAGAACCTCCGTGTCTGGAGACGTTCAAACCCCACCTGGACACGTTCCTGTGGGACCTGCTGTAAGAGAACCTGCTCTGGCAGGGGGTTGGACTAGATGATTTCCAGAGGTCCCTTCCAACCCCATATCATTCTGTGAAAGAAGAAGGTCTGCTTGATAGGAACCATGGTGCAGATTCCACAGATTCCATCCAACCTTTTGTCCAGTCTTAACCTTTCATCCTGGTGGGGAAGGACTCCCCCATCTCCTGGAAGCTGCAAATGCCATTGACCTGGCCCTTTTCTAGCTTAGTGCTGTGTAAAAACTCTCCTTTCCACTTCCCTTCCACTAAATTTGGAAAGATAACAAGGCAGCCTACTTGGTATTCCCGGGCCATGTCCAAAGCCAAGGGCAGCAGAGGGGTCAGCCTGACAGTTGTCTTTATAAGTACTGAAGGATGGGCTCACTCTTTCTTGGCAGCTGGAAGCTCGATGCTTCCCAGGAGGATTCGCTCTCAGTTCCTGCCAAAGTCCCCTAAATCTGGCAGTGACACCCTGATGGCCAGCCCGAGATGGGGATTGCCTTGGCAACACCAAGCAGAGCCTGCCTGCACTGCCTATGCCCTGGCAGGCCATCTCCTGATCCCAGGAGAGCCAACTATGTGGAAGGAGACTGCTGCTTGGAAAGGGAAGGGATGTGGAGTGCACAGCGCTTGGCCCTGGCTCCTCCCCATCGCCCTCCAAGGGTCTCTAAGGTGCAAAGAGGACCACTGGCTGTGGGGTTTATCTCACCTGGTGCCAGCCAGGAGGCTTGAGCCAGGTGAGAGGACATGGGCAGAGCAGCTGAAGCAACAAAAGCTGGGCGGAGATGCTGGTCATGTTGTGCAAGAGGAGAAAGGAAAAAGAGACGGATCTTCCCCGACATCTCTGCATCAGTGGGTCAGGCTGTATCAGTGTGCACATGGGCTTGTCTGCATCATGCTGGCAAACATCTTCTTACATCTCTAAACCCTTCCCTCTGCAGGAACAGTAAATATTGTGTCTCATGGCCCTGGGCTAACAGTTTCAGCACTCTGCCCTCCCACCACTGGGGAAACAGGTAAAAATGTGCCTGCAGCAAAACAAATACAGTTCCTCCATTGCTTGTCCGTGGCAAAGTTCAATAAAACATTGGCAGAACTGTTGGGTAAACCACACATTAAGTAAGACCAGGTTTAATTTTCAGCATGAATCCTCACTGGAAGAACTGGTACGTATAAGCCAGTTCTTTTAGTTTCTCATTCGCAGTGAGCATTGGAGAAGAACAAAGGCTAAAGTCTACTAAAACATTTCTACCCTGGCTAAGTTCCCCCTTGGGGTGGCGAGCAAAGTGAAGGTCTTTTGAAGCGTCATCTCAAGAGGAACCACCTCCCTGTTGGTGGGGTTTTTGGGTGGTGACGTGAGAGCACGGTTCAAAGTGGTTTACCTTGATGGTGTCCAGGGGGTGGCCCACAACCACACTGGCAGCTCCTGGGGATGAAAGCACAATATTACACAAAACACTGAAGAAGCTTTAGTGACAGGACAGGAAGCAATGGGCTTATAGGGAAAGAGGAGAGAGATTTCCATAGGAACAGCCATACTGGGCCAGAGCAATGCCCAGCACAGTGCTCTCTCTCCAACACCAGGTAAAAGCTGGGCAGAAACACTTGTGTGTCTTCTCCCAGATACTGTCCTCGACTCCATCAACTTTGCATCTCACAGGCATCCAAGCGAGAGGAGGAGGTGGTAGATTTTTATGTCCTGTGCACGAACAACCTCCCTCACACTCTTGTAAGCTCATGTGAATATTTAGCCTCAAAACAGTGAGATTCAGGTTAGACATAAGGAGCTGCTTTCTCCTGGCTTGGATAACAAAGCCCTAGAGTGAACTGCCGATGGGGACTGTGAACCCCCATCCTTCACTGTTTATAGAGATACCTGTCAAGGGTGATTCAGATAAAGAACACCCTGCTTTGTATCTATCTCTACAGTCCCATCCAGCCTCATTCCTCACTGGTCTCTGGAGAAACTAGCCCGTTCCCCCAGGCTGTCCTGCTCCCCTCCCCATGTCATTCATTGCCAGGAGCACCCATGGCAGGACAGAGCAGGGCTTCCTCCTTATCTGGGAGGATGGAGCAACCCACGTGCTCTGGCCAGAATATGGTTTTGTGTGCTTGTAGCAAACAACGCTGGCAGTTTTCAGGGTGTTTGAGGAGATGGTGGGTGGTTTGTGCTGCTTCCACATCTGCGAGTCTCCCTGCAAACCAGTGGCCCCAAGTGCTTTAGAGACTATATGAAATTTCTCCCTTGTGGATTAGGACTGAGAAGAGCATCAAGTCCTGGGTCAGCACATCATTACTTTACTCAAAAATGTATTATAAAATGACCCCTCTCCTCCTGGTCCTTAACCTGAGGCCACTGGGGGTCTAGTGCTATGCATAAAAACTGGGTGCTGCCACCCACACTGCTGGCTGTTCACCTCCCACCCCGCCACGTCCTGCCCCACTCCTGGGGGTGTGCAGCACCAGCAGAGAGTCAGTGGGGCAAACTGTGTGCTGCAGCCTCCACAGGCTGCAAAGATCCCAAAATCTCTCTGTAGCGTTTGACAGAGGATCTGGGGTTATTTTTTTTTAAGAGTCAGTTAACCCATTAACCTCATCTGGCGGGTCAGAATCCGTGAGCTATCTCACATCCGTATCCCCAGCCCGGTAGCCGGGGCAGAGCTCAGCCGTGCCCCTTTATCAGCCGGTAAAACCAGTGGGAATTTTCGTGTTTCCTTTCTTTTCTGCTGTTTTCCCGGTGGTTGCAGTCAGCGTTTTCAGGGGCCGGATCAATATCCCTCTCTGCCAGCATCGCCGCCCTGTCTGCTCTGCCGGGGTCAACGCCTCCCCCCTCCGGGGGTGTGTGCGGCTGGGGGACCCCGGGTTGGCTACTGCCAGCCCCCGGCTGTTCGCCTCCGAGCCCGACGGTGCTTCCAGCCGGGAAAGCAAAGGAGCGGAGAGCCGGGGGCGGGAGAGGCGGGGGTGTGCTGGGTGGTTCCAGCAAACCCACCTCCACCCCCCCAATCCCCCGGGTGCCCAGCAGCATCACCAGTACTGAGGTTTACATTTTAAGTATCCCGCCCGTGGAAATGGGATTAAACCGCATTTCCGAGCCAAAGCAAAGCAAAGGGCGCATCCGCCGGTACGAGCGCGCCGGTCGGTGGCACAGCCCGTAGGTGACACAGAGGGTTTTATTCCCACGCACGCAAACTGCCGTCCCTGTCCCCCTCCCCGTCCTTTCCCGTCTCCCGAGCCCACCGCACCACTTACCGCCCACCCAGCCCGCCGCGAAGTCCTGCAGCTGGAGGCTGCCCATGCCGCGCCGCCGAGCCCGTCCCGTCGGCGGGGTAGGGAGTCCCCTCCGGGCAGGAGGACCTCCGGTCAAGGGTTCCCCCCGGGTAAAGAAGACCCCTCCGGACAGGAGGTCCCACCGGGCAAGGGGGGCCCGCCGAGCAGGGAGTCACTCTGGACGGGGGGTGACTCCGGTCAAGGTTCCCCCCCGGGCGAAGGGTCCCCACCGGACAGGTGGGTACCGCCGGACTGGAGTGCCCCTCCGGGCAGCGAGTCCCCACCGGGCGGGGGGGGGAGGGTCCCGCCGTGCAAGGGGTCCCCCACCGGGCAAGGTCCCCAGGGACAAGGGGTCCCCTCCGGTCCGCGGTCCCCGCAGCAGCCCGGCGAGCTCCGCAGAGTGTCTCCCAGCCGGAGTGACATCACGCACCGGCCTTAAAGGCGCCGCATCGGGTCCAGCGGCGGGGAGACACCGGAGTGGGATGGGATGGGCCGGGAGGGGCGGGGGCAGTGCGGGTGTTTCCCCGCAGGGCTGATACTGCCCGGTAACCGGGGTCGGGCCGGGCTCGGCTCCTGTTTACGCTGGGGCTGGGACCAGCGAAGAGATGGAAAAGCAGCATCGGGGGTTTCAGTATGACGGGGGAAATCAGGGATTATAAGGGACGTATGCTATAAATTCCAAAATTAAAGAAGCAAGTCCAGAGATAAAGGGCGTAACTCACCTCACACAGCCTTATTCAACTGAAAACCAGCTCTGCTTCACTGAAATCACACCTTTTCAGGATACACCCCCAAGTTTTGTATTAGCTTTTCAGGAGATATCCCCAATTTCTGTACACGGCAAGGAATTAACAATTGCTCCCTTCCCCCTTCCTTCTGCATGGCATTCACAATTCTCTTATACCTCTATTACCTGCTTCACCCTCAGTTCTGTCTTTCCCAAATCAAGAGCCCAGCTCTGTTTAGTTTCCCTTTCATGCAAGATGCTCCTTTTCACCCTCCTCTGGGTTTTGGTTGGTTGGTTGGTTGGTTTTTTGTTTGGTTTTGGTTTGGTTGGTTGGTTGGTTTGGTTTGGTTTGGTTTGTTTTTTAAGTCTTTGAACTGGGCAGACAGAACCACAAGTGATAGGAACAAACCAGGAATTCAGCAATGTAAGGGTATTTTCTGTTTGGATCTCAAACCCTTTTCTGGCAATTCCTAACATGTCTTTCTGATTGAGTCTGAAGACTGGGTTCTCTTTCCACAAAGAGTAAACACCTGACTTAAACACCTGACTTTGAGCCTGGCCTGGCTATTGTGCCTCCTGTGTGACACTTTCAATTAGTAATGTCTTCCACCTGAATAGCAGCCACTCAATAGCAGGACATCCTCCAGGTCCTCAACCAGATCACTGATATCCTTGTGCTCACCGGCTCCGTCAGAAAAGTCCTCTTGGACTTCAGGAGCGTGACTGTGCTCCACAACAGATGTGTCAGTCCTTTGACACTGAGCATATACATCTGTCTCATCTGGCTGTGGTTTACTGCAGCATCCCCAAGTGAATTTTGTTCTATAGAGGTCAGATTTCTGCAGACAGCAGCTCCTTGGGTCAGTTTTGGAGGCTTTCTATAAAGATTGGCATCAGGTTTAGCTCTATTGCCTTCCTGGAATACCAGGTTGGGTTTTGTTGAAGTGTATTTTGTCTATATATTCTGGTAACTATGGAAAATGTTGAGAGTCCGTAAACAAGACATTCTGAATGCCAAAATACGGGCTGAAAATATAGATTTTTTTTCTTAAATAATTAGTACTTTAATTTCCATTGATAAATAAATATTTTCCACAAAAAGAGACATAATTATTCAAGCCAACCTTAAAACAATGTCCCCTTATGTGCAGGCACATATAGACAAGAAACCTTATCACTGATTTGGCTGAAGGGAGCTTTTGTCCAGAAACCACTTATAGAAATTTGATATTAGGTGCAGAGTTACCAGCTCAGATAACCTACACCCCAACCTTTAGCTTTTTCAATGTATAGAACAATGTGTGTTCTGCAGGAGGAGGATTTCCCTCAAGCACCCGGTCTCAAATGGTGCAGAGCAGGTTTCAGGGTCCTGGACAAATGTTGGGGACAACATGTGTGCACAAGCACTGTGGAAACTTGACTGTTATTTGTTTTCTCAAACAAATGTGTTCTTTTTAGAAGTAATGGAATTCCATATATACAGTGATACAGAAAGAGGACATTGTCCTCATTTTTCATGCATATTTTCCTGCAAAGCCAGAAGAGCTGGCTGAATGAGGTAATTATTCAGATAGCAGTAATCATTAATCACATGAATTCCCTTTAACTGTAAGGCATTTCCATGCTGAATTCAGAACATCTGCTAACTGACTGCACAGAGACCGTTTCCAGTATTGCTGGAGAACACTGGAAATGCTCTTTGTGCAACGTTGAAACAAGAGTTGAAACCAAGTATTGGGGAGAGTTTATTGTAGACAACTCCTAGCCTAGAGGAGGAAGGTAGACAAGCTGGGATGGATGCAGGAGGTGAACCGAGATGCTCTTGTAGCAGAACCTGTGGACACACTCACCCAGCAGCATGCAGGGGTGCAGGACACTTGAGGGTGCTGTTAGCAATACCCCAAACCCCAGGAGTCAGGTCCTGAGCGAGCAGAGAAGTGTGCACAAGGTCACAGTGCTTAATATTCAAATCCTGTGCCGCTGCTGGTCCACCTGAAGGCATTTTGTTGTCATACTGGAGTGAACTGGGACCCATTAGAGCAAAGCAGAATTCCCCTGCTTCAGACAGTGGCACTACTAGGGGCATCTTTGCCCTGAGAAAGACTTCCCGGTGTGCTGTGGGCTGAGAAGCTGGTGGCTCTTATCTTCAGTTGACTGTGTGTTGAGCCCTCTGTGAACACCTCTATCTCCCAGCTGGAGACAGATGGAGGATCTCCTTGTCCTGATAACAGGCAGCAGTGTCATGTCGAGGACTGGGAAGGGATCCGACCTTTCTGCTGCTCTGAATCCCACCCTGGGCTTGTAGCTACTGACAAGAAAGAGGGAGTTGAGTGTGGTTTCGGTTACAGATGGAGAATCCTCTTCCTATAGGAAACACCTCTGACAAACACTTGAAGTAGCTGATGTCCAATGGGAAGATGTGTCTCCAGACCAACAGGCCAAGAGGGGAAACAGGGAGATCGTGTCATCCTCAACACTCCTGACATTTTTCACCGTACCACACTCTGTTGACCAGCTTACCTTCTTTCACAACAGGTTTTAATGCTGCTGATAAAAGGGAAGAAGTTTCCCATCATCTTACCAGGGGCTGTATATTTTCTTTGGGTGAGCGCTGGAGCGCAGGGACTGGGGCAGACTCAGCAACTCCTGGTAGATTCACACTTAATCACTCTGGGAATTAAAGAAACGACTCAGCAGAGACAGAGCATGTTAGGGATGAAAGAAGATTACACATTTCTTGGCCAACTGTGAAAGATTTCTGGGCTATGTTGTGTTTCACTGGAAATACCGCTGATCCAGGGATAAACCCCCTTTAAATATTAACCTATTAATAACTTATAAGGGCTTAAACTGCTGGGCAACATACAAGTAAAACATTACACCTCGCTGCTGCATCCAGAGTCACAGCGGTCATCGGTGTCTAAAGCTTGGTGTCTCTTTGAGGGGCCAAGTTCCATGAGCAGAGGCCAGTTCATTAAAAAGCAATGTAGAGAGACACCCTGAAGCAACGTGTGAGCAGTGATAAGAAGACAACTCCAGGGGCTGCAGCAATCGGGCAGATCCAAGCAGCAGGAAGACATTTCAGGGGCCACACAGCAGAAATAGTTATATCCTTCAGGAGCTACCAAACAAGCTCATTTCCGTGGGCAGCAACACATGAGTGATTTCTCTGCATGGAGAGCCCCACTATCAGTATCAATGGCTGCAAAGTTCTTCTCTGCCCTTTCTTGCCTGTGACCTGGGTAGCTTTTACTGGAGAAATAGCATCCCAAGAAGAGTTAGGCAGAGGGGAAACCTCTGGTCTTTTAATCAGCCATTTGCTTATGCTTTTATATAGGAAACACCTCTGACAAATGCCTGAAGTAACTGATGTCCCATGAGAAGATGTGTCTCCAGACCTACAGGCAAGGCTCAGCTGATGAAATTGCATAATGCTGGAGCAGACCTGCTGGGACAGGCCACCCTCAGCCTAGAGGGACCAGGAGATTCCCAGTTGTGTCCAGCGTATCCTCCCAGATTACAGCCTGGCTGAGCACCAGCCGGCAGTCACAGCAAGTATCCCATGAGCAGTCCCCTAGCACCACCCAAGATGCTCACTTGAGGGCCTTCTCCAGTGTACCGAGGTCTTTCTCTGCCATAACTTCTGGAGAGCAAGAGAAGCAGCAGCATCTGGAGCCTGGCAGGCTGGAGCCACACTCCCATCCAGAAAAGGCTGACCCTCCCATATGCTAAGGAAGTTTTGGCTGAGAAGAGCCATCTCAGTAAGGACATGCTTGAAGCTGAGAGCAGAACAATGCTGCAACAGGCAGCTACAGTATTGAAGAAAAGCCATTTTTCTCTGTCCTGTAGGGAAGAGACAACCAGCTGTGACTCATGCTCCCTGCTCCCATCCCCCAGGTTCATTTTCCACACAGCAGCTATTGATAAGACCTTGAAAGAGCAGGAAGTTTCTCTGGCAGAGATGGCTGGACGGGCAACCTGTGGTTATACTGCTAATGAGCCTAAGTGGAGCACTTCGCTCAGAGGCATGAAGGAGTTCCTGAGCTTTGACTGTACCACCAACATCCACCTGCTCATGGTGCTCATCTCAGCCCCACCACATTTCGTGGTCAAAGGGACACTTTCACCAGCACCACCATTATAATGGTTTTATTACAGGCAGGGAAGAGAGAGTTGCCAAAGAGGAGATCAAGGGACGGGTTGATGTTCAACCAGAGGAGAATTTAACAGCAATAGCAACGTGACAGTGTGATGGTACAACCCCCACCCCACCCTTTAGGCCTCTCAGTCCTTGGCGTGGTTTTCTCCCCACCTGGGTAAGGAAATGTGATAATTGAAATAACACAATGGCCCAGAACATAATGTAATGGTCTACCATGAAAGAAAGTAAGGTGGAGAGCAACAGACTAAAATACTCCTTAGGGTCCCTAGTCCCCATAGCTCCTACCCTTTGAAAATAATAACTCTAGTTGCTCACTTCTGACAACATATTTGTTGTGGCCACGGAGCAGGGGGATATCGGGACCCCAAGACCTAACAAGTTCTGAGCTTGTGTAACCAGTGGAAAGTACTGGAATATTTCATTGTCCAAGCTGGGCTGGAGTGGAAAAATAGCTGACAAAAGACAATTATCTCCACTCCTGTAAGTAATGATTCTAGTAAAGACCCTTTGAGCTCTCCTGGCTCACAGCGGGCTGTGGCCAGTATCTCCCCTCTGCTGGGATGCTGCTTGGGCTGACATCTCAAGAGTTAGACGCCAGGGTGAACCAACCCCTCTTGAGTCTCAGTTTTAGCTCGTTGAGGGATGCTGATTGTGAATATTTATTCTAAACTTGGGAAAAGGGAGATTTTAAAATATTTTTAACTCTCTTTCATCCACGTCTCCACTTACATGTTTATGATATGCACATTATCCATGTAGATAAGGATGTCCTTCCATTTGTCTGTGCACACATATTAAAGGGGTAAAAAAGGGTATTAAAGTGGTACCCACCAACTTGTTAGAGTCATGCGATACTAAGGGACCTTCGGTCTCAGTGGTTATAGACCATGGTGTGTGTATCTATGTGTGCTTATATGTTTTGCTTATATGCATTAATTTGAGACCTGTGCTTTCACTCATATGTATATGTACTGGTTTGGAATACTTTGTAGTAAGTCAGCATGAATCTTGCCGTCTTCAAACCTGTAGCTAAGTCACTGTTCAATTATTTTGGTTAAATCACTTTGTAAACCTTTAAATCAGTAATGATAAAGTGCTGCTAAAACTCAACCTCTTGATCTGCTTCAAATCATTAATAAATTTTGAATTGCTGCTAAATCATAATCAATTTTTTCCATCTGCAACAGACAATCATGGGAAAAATACTTTCCCAGATCTGCCTAGGAAAGTAAAACATCTTTTAACCCTTTTTTCTATTACTCTCTCATAGGAAAGGGGTTTTTGTTAGGCTGCCAGCCCCAGCTGGGCTGGGGTAGAAGCCCCTCAAGGGGAGGAAGGAGGAGCAGGCTAATTTTACAAGGTGAACACTCCTATTCAAATGGAGCTATCTCTGCTATCAATAACACCAGAATGAAGAACAGCAAATAAGACAGTTAAATTGAGACCTTCAAAGTCGCATATATCAATCAGAGTGCTTGCAAGCTGCAGGAAAATTTACGTGAGAGAAGCAAACACCACTTCTTTGTGGGCACCTATTTGATTAAACAAGCACAGTGAGACAGTTTCTCATTTGTGTTAATGGAGAAGCATCCTTTGTTCGTGTTCAGTCCCACTGATTCCCAGCTCATGATGTCCTATTTAAGCTCCATTAATTCACTGTGGAGTCTATAGGAAGAATCTGTGTCAGTTCTTGCTGGAAGAACTCTCAGCATCACTGCTAGTGGAAGGAGAAGTCAAGACTGCAGCTGAGAAGGGCTCAGATATGAAAAATCGGCAGAGTGAAAATTGGAAAATGAGGAGTGGAGCCTTGGGTCTGCTGAAGAAATCCTGGTGATTGTGCCCGAGCCAGGAATTCACCCTTTGTGACCCTCTTCATCGCAATTATCTGACCTACGTTAAGTCAGGACTCCTAGAAGGTCCTGCTGGAGGCTCCTCCAGTATGGCATGGGAAAATGCTGCACTTTTAACTGGGGCTGGGTGCATCCTTGTGCATTTTGGCTCTGCAAGCTGTTAAAGAGGAGAAACACACCTCAAACACTAATGCCTGCAGGTGGCCCCTTCCCCAGGGCCACATGTGGGACCTACCCTGGTGCTCAGGGAGAGAATGGGGGACTAAGTACAAGCTGCCAGGAGAAACAGGGACAGCAAATACACTGGAGCAAAGAGCCAGGCCTTCTGCTGAGCTTGAACAAAGCGAAGCTACAACAAGTAATTCAAAGGGAAAAACAAAGTCAAGGTAAATTACTCATTACTGTGAATCCTCGCTCTCATTCCAGAGTCCCCATTAGTGTGACCACTCCCGAAAGAAAGCTACACACAAAAACTTGTCCTGCCTGAACAAGCAGAAGGAGCTGCTTTCTGCTTGGCCCAGCAGATATTTATCCCTGCTGCCATGCTGACCGGTTACCTAATTGCGTGGATCCACACCTTTCCTCCAAAACCTGCAGTGGCAACAGAGACAACTTCCTGCAAGGTATTTCCCCCAGTTTTTGCGGGTTTGTCCCGGGAGGAAGCCAGACCCAAAGGAGGGGTTTCCAGCTGAAACAGCAGCCGATGATTTGAGAATATTTGGGCAGACAGTGCCACCAAAAGGAAACGGGATAAATTACTCGGCCAAATAAATGCCTTTTGCTGGTGCTTTTTGAGCAGTTGCTATGACTACCCTCCTTCCTTCCCCCATCAGCTCCTCAGAAGGTGCTTTGGAGCATCCATCAGAAACCCACACAGTCCTCCTAAGGCTCCGGGCTTGAGAAATGACTCGTTTTAATCGTTCAGGTAAGGGAGAGTCCCTTTTTAGCTTAGCAGCTAAGCATTTCTCCAGCACAATCTTATAAAATTCCTTGCATGCTAAATTTCACCACCTGGAGAAATCTTCTTTTTTGATGCTTTTTAGGTAACACGTTCCTCTAGATCCTGCAAAACACCACTTCATTTGCTCCTGATTTACTGGAAAACTTTTTTCTCTCTCTCTCTCTGTTTTGTTTTTGTTTTGTTGTTGTTTTTTTTAAAACAACAACAACAACAACAACAACAACAACAACAACAACATAACAGACACTACCAACAAGAAATTAAACATATTAGAGCTTTCCTGGACCTCTGAAGAATCTATTTCTGTAGCTGGCTTCCCTCTGGGACACAGCTGAGGAGATCAGCCCGGTCCAGGTCCATGGTCTGACTCCAGCCACAGCTGCTGGAGCATCCCAATCTCCTCATGGATGAGGCTCAGCCTGGATCTGCCAGACAGGGGCGAGGGACTTCACATCTACTGTGTTTTACATCAAACTGATACCCCAACTGTGACTTTCTTCAAAATTAACGAGAAGCTGAAGTAACAGTCTCCATTTATAGGGGAAGGTGGATGAAAATGCTTTTCCCAGGCTGGGTTCTCCCAGCTCTGGCTGCTGGGGAGGCTGCAGAGGGTGCTGTTCACCTGCGAACACCAGCACTGAGAGGGACAGACCCTGCAGGCTGCTGCAGGCCCTGTCTGCATTCAGGGATTAAGAATTAATTAAAGAATTTTACTGTTAGGATGACAATTCAAGCTCTGCACAGACCTGTCTGCCTCATCCCCACCTGAAGACTTTCATTTAAGATGACAGGGAAAAGCCAGGTCCTGTTGACACATCCCACCCAGCTGCCTTCAATCTGTACCTTGGAAAAAAAACCCCAACATTGTCCCCTGCTTTGGTATCGAGCACAGCAGGATTTTGCAGCTCCCTGCTGGGTCTCAGCGTGCCCTGGGTGTCCCCAGAGCGAGCAGTGGTGTGTCTGAGGGGACAAAGCCAGCAAAGGGGGTTTGGTGAGACCAGGCTAATTGCTGAGCGCAGAGCAGAAAGGATCAATGGGCTTCACCCAAGTTGTGGACTCTGGTGGTGAGGGAGGATGTATATCCCCATTTCTTCTTTAACCCGATGATGAGGAAACCATAGCTTGGCCTCCACTGACGTATAAAAATAGTCTTTTATCACTGTCCAAAGGCTCCTTGTCCCTTCACCACATTTGAAATTCATTGGCAATGACAACACAGCAGTTACCTCTTCCACCAATCTGAAAATGCCTCATTTTTTTCTGCAAGGAACAGGTTGGGCACAGTTGGCCTGTGAGCTTTCCTACAGCATCACCTCTCAGGAGGCAGTGAAAACTACTTCACTCCTTTGGTATGATTCAAACTTTGGTTTTCTGTTTTCAAAGGCAGCTTCTTGCCCAAATTAATGATAAAACCAGGATGTGCTCCTACCACCAAACGCTGCCCTTTGCCCTCTCCTTTGATATTCCCTAATTCAGAGGAGACTGGCACCGGGCTGAGGGCGTACCGCAGGTTTCACTGCTGTGATTGCAGAGTGGTCACCAGGATGGGGCAGGGATGGGGACACAGATGAGGGAGGCAGGTGACAGTGGTGGCTGTGAGCCCTCTCCAGTTCTGGAGGAACTTTCACAGGACTCAGCAGCTGAGATCATTATTTTTTTCGTGATGGCTTTTAAATCCATTTCATTTCAGCATTAAGTGCACATGCCTTCCTCATCATCAACCGTGCAATGGTTTAAAAAGCTGTTTTCTTCCCTTAAAAATCCTGCCGTGGTTTTACTCCTGGTCGCTCTTGGGTTTCCTCTAATCCTGCCGCTCTGGGAGGGCGGCTGCGGCTCTCCCATGCCTCTGCTCTGCTGAGGACCACCTTGAGGACCGTGATTCTCAGCTCTTGGCTCACCACATACGTGATTATTTTCCGTTCAGTGGGTACACGCAGGTGCCAGCTAACAGATGCAGCCGACAGACTGGTCTGAAGGGGCCACGGGTGGCCAGTGCCATTTCAAGTCAGGACTGTGACATTTTTACACATGGAATACTGTTACCTTCTCAGGTTTTCAGTTTTATTTGGCTGGACCGTGATGGGTTTATTTTTATTTTTAAATAAGAGTCTCAGCCTCATTTCTCTGGCTTTCTGCCTATCTCTCTAAGGAAAAGTCATTTTAGAGGAGTCAGTCCAAAGCCAATTGAATTTTTGTTACTGCTGCTGTATGGGGATGAGGAATGGAGAGTGAGGATCCTGCCAAGGGGAGGCTGGAGCTGTGCCATTTCCAGCCTCAGCATCCCTCAGACAGGGCACGTGGTACCCAGCCCGCTCATCCCTGCCACTCAAACCACAGGTATTTTGCTTTTAAAAAGGCAGAGAAGAAAGACAAGAGGGAGAAAAACGGTCCCAGTGAGGTACTTACAGGAAACATTAGAAGATTCATTCCCAAATCATCCCTCGATCATCTTGCTCCATCCACTGTTGCTGAAAAAGTGAAAGATCATATAAAAATCTGGTCCAGAACTGCTGTACACAAAAGCAATCAGAAACTTTTCGCTATTATTACCCTATAGCTGCTTGCTACTGCAGGATGTTTTCTTTAGTCTGGGTGACCCAGACCTCAAAGCTACACCCATAGGCACCGTGGCTGGAGGTGCTTTGACTTCATCACCATCACTCCTCAGGTTTCCCAGCTCCATCAGGGAAGCTCCTGTGGAGCCTGGAGGGAAACAGCCACAGCAGGCAGCACCCTGGCTGCTTGCTTTAGGCCCTGAAGTTGCTTGGGGCCACTTTTAGCACAATGAATGTAATTAGTGCAATTAGCAGCAGTTGTGCTGTTAGTGCACACATGCTGGGGCCTGGATTGAGCCACCTGAGCTGTTGCTTCCTACCAGCTCATCTCCAGCATGGACTTGCAGCCGGGCTCCCCGCCTGTGCTGTCTCCTTTCCTTTTCCTTGCCTGTATTTTTACGTTTTGTTAACACTTAGACATCCTCTGTAGCAGCATCCTAGTTTGTGTCCCTTCATTCCCTCGTGGCACAGCAGCAGCAAACACTGAAAATGAAAAAAAGAGCCAGTTGTGTTTTTCTACCCAACTATTTCCTTGCTGCTGATTCACGAGTGCCGTGATTTCCCTTCGGCTTCTCTGGAGTTTTTCAGTAGTTCCTCCTCCTGTCCATTTTCTGTCATAACTCAGTCTGAGAAACATCTGCACCCCATTAGGAGCAGCTTTAGGTACATAAAGCTGAATACAAAGGGTAAAAATAATGTTTGATGGGCAAGTCCCACTCTCATCCAGGAAGCAATCTGGCAATCAGCACGGGGTCCCTGGGGTATCCTAGCTGAAAAACGGGCTCAACCCTTGTTTCTAGCACATCCCCGAAGCTCCTCACTCTGTTAAAACACTACAGCTGCTATGAATCACACCTTAGAGCATGAAGAAGCTGACGCCTTCTGTGTCACCTCGCAGCCTCAGCTTCCTTTTTAGTCATACTCACCCGGCACAGTGCTATCATCGTGTCCCCACCCAGAGAGAGGGGCTTTGTACCCACTTTCTGGCTGCTACAGCGATGGACTTTGCTTGATGTTTTCTCAAAAGCTGGAACAAGGAGGTGCTGGAAATCTGACTCACTGTCAAGGGGCTTCAGGTAGATCTGATTTGGGTAAATTGGGGGCTATTTGGCAAACTACCCATCAGACAGCAATGATTTGCCAGCTGTGCTTCATGGTTAATTTGGTCATGTGTCTGAAGCCAGCAAGGGTATTTTCAGGAACCATAAACTCAGTGTGGGACTGGTGGGATACATCTCTGTTGGATTTGGGTTCTGTGTTCCCCCCCTGAGCCAACCATCTCCCACAGGTGACTTCACATCCCATCTACCTGCTGTGGTTGTTTAAGCATGCCATTTGCAGTCTTCTCAGGAAATTCAGTGACTCTCAATTTTGGCGAGCTTCAGGTTTTCTGTGCTACCTGATGGTGGCCCATGGCCCTTTTTTTTCTCCAGATGACCTCCACCCTCCCCAAGAGCTCACCTCCCCTTTCTGCCATCCTGTTTTCTCTTAAAGCATTAGATTTCCCTTATCTTTCTGGGAACAAGCAGAGATAAAGGTGTTTAATGGCCATTTGAAGATTTATTTTTCTATTTGCCAACTTCTCTTTTAAGGCCATTTTGACTGTGAAGCTCCTTCCATGCTCCTTGCTCTCCACTTTTTGCTGGCTGCTGCAGACCCTGGTGGTGGGTGAACTCTGGTGTCCTTCTCACTGTCTTCCTGGCCTGGCCACAGTTAGCCACATTTTCCTAGATGCTTGGGCATTCCCATCAATTCCTGAAGAAAACTCAGAACTGTGCATGCAGCCATTTTATTTATATATTTTGTTCACATACAACCCATTGTGCTTTCTCTGTGCCCACATGGTTTAAGAGCTTATTCTGGAATGTTATTATTTTGACTCAAAGGTTGAAGTCTTTGCGGGTGAGGAATGTCTCAGGCCCAAAGGCTGGCCGCGTTTTACATCCATACCTGCTGATTTTCTCAGTCTATACACGACCATAATCCCAAGATTCATGTTCCTACCTTCAAGAGAGAGCACAATCAAAGAAATTATATCCATCCATCCATCCATCCACAGTCCGGGCACGTTAGGGGTGGATAATGAAATATTAAGAAAATGGAAAGTGGTTTTTGTGCTGCCTGTTGCTGCTGCTGCCTGTGCATTGCTGAGAGCCGGGAGGAGGGTCCTCCCAATTTAATAGGCAGGACTTAGATGGATAACTAGAAATAAATCAAGACAAGCATAGACCAGAGCCAAGTGGTTTGCGACAGCTTGTAGAGAGAGGATCGTGGTTTGGGAAGCAGAGCGATTAATTTGTTTTCATAGAGTAATTACCAATTAATCATTTGGCTAATGATGCTGTATTATGAATTAGTTATAAACAGACTTCAGCCCAATTATAAGGACTCAACTAGATCATTTAATTGAATGTTTATTTTTCTGAAAGTGCTGCACCCGACTTTTTTTTTTAGCAGCTGAACACATACATCTAACTGGAAAATGGCACACGTTTAAAATCACTGGCTGCTAACGATGCCTTAAATTACACCCTGTTGTAATTAGGAGGCTCAGTGGTGTATCCACAGCTGAGCTTGACCTCCATGATTATGCCAGTTGTTTAAGCATGTAATCATTCTTTTACATCAGATCCTTTTTCCTGAAAATGTTGGTATTTAAGGGGTTTTAGTTTTGGGGTGTTTTTTTTTTTACTTCATCAGATGAGTGGGCCTAAAATAAATATTCTTCTCTAGGCTGACACGTGACAGCATTAACAATGAGTTGAAAATAAAATTGCACATAATATGCTGTTTAGAAGAATGTCCTCAAAGTTGCTGCAGAAAATACCAGCTGTACATAGCAGACTAATACTTAGCAATTCAAGTTCCCCCTTGGGGGTACATCTGCCAGATATAAATATTAATGAAAGGCGATTGTGACAGGAAGATTAAGATTCATTAATCATTATTATTATCCAGCATCAGGTGCTAAGGGGGCAGCTGCTTGGAGAGAGGCACCATCACCTTGACCTAGCGCAGCGATTCGTGAGGATGCCGTAAGAAACTGAGGTCTTCAGAGGAAGCAATAAGCACATTGCTGCAAGATGAGACGTATTCGGGGAGCAAATCCAGAGCTCGGTGGATCTGGGTGTGCGTGGGGTCCCTCGAGAGGATGTGGTGGGACAGGGGAGGACCTGGGGCATGACCTCTGCAGCCGCTGTCCCTGCCTTTGCCGGGGTGACTCCCCTCCTCTCACCCCACACGCTGACGGCGACCCCACCGTCCAGGGAAAATACAGGCAGAGGAACCAGGAAAAGCTGCGGCTCCCATGCTCCAGTGGGATACAGGAGATTTCACAAACTTTCCCCCTCTGACACGTTGTTCAGACACTCTGCAGCTGTCAGACCCCTATGGTTCAGGTTTCTATTGTGTTGGGGTTTTTGATGTCTCAGCCACGGAGTGGGAAAGAGAGGCCGCTGCATCCTCCCAGCTGATCCTCCCTTCCCAGCCAGGTCCAGGTCGGTGTCTGTTTTCACAGCCCTCTGCTCAGCCAGGCAATCTTAACTCCTCACTCTCCACCAGGCTCCCTTTGCACTTCATGTACTGCCACTTGCCTTCAAATCTTGCTTCTTCAAGTTTCCGTTGTAGCATTCCGACAGTGTTGCTCGGTGTTAGCTGTCACAGAGCATGCATGCTCCTTGGTGCAAGAGCAACAGAAGTGGTTTTGTGACACCTCTAGTGTTTGGCATGATTTTTGGGTTGGTTTTTTTTTTCTTTTCTCTGCTAATCACAGGAGAAGATACCCCAGTTTCACCCCCAGGCTGTGGGCAATCTCCACACAGGTTGCTGTGTGCCGTGCAATAACTGATGCACAAGAGCACCATTGTGAGACCCTGGAAGAGGTTGCCCAGAGAAGTTGTGGCTGCCCCATCCCTGGAAGTGTTTAAGGCCAGGTTGGATGGGGCTTGGAGCAACCTGGTCTGGAGGGAGGTATCCCTGCCCAGGGCAGGAGGTTGAAGTTGATGATCTTTAAGGCCCCTTCCAACTCTAACCATTCTGTGATTCTATGGTCCACAGGAGGGAGGTGCTCAGGAAAGCAGAAACACAGTTGTTCCCCTGCACAGCGTTCATATTTCAAACATTAGCTTGGAGGAGTCCCACCTCTCAGGTGATCCTGCTGTAAGGCTGTCCTGGGGAATTCATTTCTCCAGTTATATTCACCAGTAGCAGAAACGAGCCCAAGGACACCAGCCTGGATAAAAGACTGCTAACTAAAACACATAGCACACTTGGTTTTTTCCACATGTGAGACTCTAATGATTGCCACAGAAGCTGAAATAAAGACTACATAACTTGGATCAGGTGTTAGCATTTCTGCCTTACCCACACCTGCAGATCCCATCAGCTGCTGTTCCTGGGAAAGGCGAAAGTGCCTCCCAGCAGTCTGGGGGCCTGGAGCAACTTAATGAGAACTGGTAGCACTGGGGTAGGGACAGATGGATTTATGGGAGATTGTGTAGGTCGCTGGACTATTTGCTCTTTTGTCATCTGTTCCCACCTGTATCATTAACTTAGAAAGGATTACAGACAAGTCCAGCCTGTGCCTGCATTCCAGCCCAGATCTTCTCTTCATGTTTTGGGGAAGAATTCTTCTGGACAGAGACCTCAGCTGGATTAAACACACATTTCTTCTGGTGAGAACAAATATATAGCTCAGTATAGATATAGGCATCAGGATCAAACCTGTTTCAGGGTCCAGGTGTGATGAGAAGTGTAGTTTCCTTCTCCTGCTGATGCATCAGCTTCCATGTGGACCACTGGCGCTTGCATCCCTTGCTTCTTCATTCCTATTTATTCCCACTGATGATTAGTGCCCTCGGGTACCACCTTCGACCTACTCCTCCTCAGCAAAACACAGTTCCTGATGTCTGACATGGTTCCTAAATAGCAGTGGCCAAACAAAGGAGCCTAGGTTAGGGTGTCTCGGGAGAGCTGTGTAGTTACCAGTGTTACCAGTGGGTACCTTGTGACGTGCATGTGCTGGTGTTGGGAGGTATTCAAGGTATTCTCTAATCACTCCCCACAAATAGGGTTCTGAACAGAAGCCAGGTTGTCTCCCATTAATGAACTGCCTCCATTCCTCCCTGTCACGTTGTTGGGAAGGGACCCGTTTAAGCTGCTTTGTTTAATGCTGGGTCCTGCTCCTCTGCGATAAGTGTTACTTGCTGAAAGCTTCGTTTCCAACCGAGTTCAAAGTAAAGTTATTAAGTCACATACATCGACGTAATCAGGACTGGGGAGAGGGAGGAGGGTTTAGCTAATCACCGTCCTTGCGGCAGGATACACACCGCTACCGTTGAACATCGCTGAGCTCATTTTCTCCCTAAGGAGACATTTGGTGGGTTTATAAAGGGAGCGCCTCAGCTCACTGCTCTGTGCTGGATGGGGAGAACGGGGGCTCAAGTTCCACCTTGCTGAGGTCGAAGGAGTTTTCCTATTGATTTTAAGATGCTTTGTATCTAAATCTTAAAGCCTGGAGTACTTTAGTAAAGAAGGCCTCTTATACCTGATTTCAGAGCCACACAGCATGCCCTGCGAGGTTTGTGTGCATGTTTTTATTGACTCTGAAGGAGTTTTTCCCCTGGGGGTACACAGATTAACAAATAGTCCTTTTTCCCTCTTTCCAAATGAAATCTAACGTCAGGCCTTGAGAAAGAAGACCCCGCGCTCTAAGAAATCCCTGAAGACAGCGATGGCCATGACCACTTTTGTTATTAAAGGGCATATTTTGCCACGGTTTGTTTGGTTTATTTTATGAATTAAGTTTGTGAATTCATGAGATTAAAAGCTTAAATGGGATCAATGAAGACTACACAGCATGCATCAAAGTAATTGTGGATTGTTTTTCAAACTCCAGAGAACCACTAGTATTGAAGAACTAAGGGTTTAGAGCAATAATTATGAATTTTTCAAATAGAGAGATGAAAGGAAATGCATCATCAGTACACGAGGCTGAGCTGAACTGTTTGTTATTTCCAGCTGACTGGGACCTCTCTTGGGGTAAAGGTACGCGATGTCCTCTCTAAGGTAGCAATCTGATCCACAGGGCAGCCTGAGAAAAATCATTTGCTCTCTGCATACAGGACATTAAATATGTGGAAAAGTAATAAAGCAGTGAAAGCCTCTGAGAGAAACGCAGAAGCTTCCAACTCTGCCCTCCATCCTTTCCTTTTTACCTCTGAGCAAGACTGTACGGAAAATATATTAAAATCCAGAGATTTGTTTAGCTCCAATTTCCAGATGGCAACATATGATATTTGCTGGCTTTTGATTAAACTCAGGCTTTTCTGATCCAGAAGGGTAAAGCTTGTAATATTCTCATCTCCCAAATCCTTGATGTTCTTTGTTCTCATAAATTATCAAGCACAGCCAATAGAAAGCAGCTAATTTCTATCTAGTGGAAGTCAGGCAGATTTGTAGATTTGATATTACATAGTTTAAAGTATTTTAATATGCTGAATTTATGGAAATACTGAATTTAATATTCTCAGAACAAATCACACCTGATTTTCAGACAGATTTCCCTCCCTTTTCTGCCTGATCCCTTGAGTTTAGATAATCCCACTATATTTTGCACAGCTTGCTTTCAACATACCCGAGACAGAGGCTGCCTTCATGCCTAAAAACAGAAATTATTTCATACAACCTGATTCAGTTCAACCAGAGTCTGATTCATCTTGTTTTTCAGTGAGGTGGTGGCAGAACGGTACGGAGGTACCCACAAGGATGCAGGGCAGGGAAGGGAATAGTCGCATTCCAGTTTCCAGCCATGGTGGCTGTGCATGGATACTGGGATGAATTTCTACCAGTTTGGCTGATGCCCAGGTTTCCTGAAACAGTACCAGCCTCTTCTCCACTGTAGAACACAGGCAACTACTGCCTTGAGGTGGTACATCACCTCACCCTGAGGAGTCCAGAAAGACCAGGGTAGAAACTCCTGTGCTCTGCTCTGTCCCAGTATCCAGCCAAAACCCCTTCCCTGCCTATTGAGAACAATGAAGTGCAGCATGGGCAGGAATTATGAACCAAGGCATCAAGTACCCTACAAAGCTGTCACCTTCCAGGGTTTAGTGTCTTAGTTATCCACAGAGAAAACTGGTCTATCTACAGAGATGTAGCTGAGTATCACGCGTTTTGCATCTTCAATGGCTATGAGAAAACAGGTGACCCTGGTACATTTAGCTGCAGGCTGTCAATACCAAGGTGTCATCATCATGTCAGAAGCACTCAAAGATTAACTAAATGGTTGGAGCAAACGTGTCCATTTTGAACAGCAAGCATCTGAGCACATAGCAGGAATGGGAAAGAGCTTCCTCAACTTGTGTGGTGTCTCAGAGAGGTGACGTAGCTGGCAGCAAGAGGAGCATGTTGCAAGATTTCACAACTGCAGAGGAAACACCCCACATTGACCTTTCTTTGGTCAGATCTTCCTCTGGTGTAAAACGGTCAAAGACTCACCAAAGCCAAATTGTTCCTGGATGCTATTGCCCAGTTCTCCAGAGTCAAGAGTGATGTTTGATAGAAGCTCGTAGTTGCACATATTAAAGTAATCAGGAGTATTTTCATTACTGACTGTGCAAGTGAAATGAAGACAGACATAATGGAAATGTGTTCAAAAATTTTTACTGACAAAGAATTTAAATAAAAATGTGGTGGTTTTTTTTTTTCTCCTGTGTATGACTGTTGTGCACAGTAACCAGGTCTAACAGATGCCATCAATACAATGGAAGGATTGTAGTGGAGGAGAGAGGAAATGTATTTCCCAATCCCTACTGGAAATTGTCTCCACTTAATTCCTCCAAGCAGCTTAGATTTAAATAATTCTTATTTCTTTCCCATTGGCCGTTTCCTATAGCTGCATGTCTCTCAAGTGAGCATCTAACCTTTGGGATTAGCCACAGAAAAACACAGTTCCCTTCCTCACCCTCCTCCATCAGGATGTTTTCTAGAGCAAGTCTATCTGGATTCCCCCAAATCAGTGGCTCCCTCTCTGCTGCTTTCCACTGTCATTACACAGTCCAGGACATCACTTGTTTTGTTTGAATGGAAGAATATTTTTATTCCATGTTCATGCAGAGTTTCACATTGTTGAAGGTTTCAAGAGCTTCTTGTTCATGTCTGCATTTACTCAAACCTTTTGCTGATAAAGACAACCTCAGCACATCACACAGCTAGCACAGAGATCCCAAATACTTGTTTCTCCGCCTTGTTCTACCTCTGTGTTCTCCAAATCTTCTGCCCCTGTGAGGAATCTGTCATCCAAAATTGGGTCAGGACAGAGCTTTCCCTCTGTCCTGTAGTAAGGAAAGTACCCACTGAAGGAAAAGGTCTGATTCAGAACTGGCAACTCGCTGGAGGAGATGGTTGGTGGGGAGAGTTCAGAGTTGCTGTCTCTTAGGAGTTGGGGAGCTGGTGGCTCTTCATCACCCACAGAGGGAAGTGCCCTCTTGTCTGACTCCAAACTTGATGGGATGGTCTGAAAGAAACATGTACAAGACCAAAACTTTAGGTCTCAAATGGATGAAGACACAGGGATGTCATACTGGAAACTGTGCTGCCTTTGGGGACACAGGACTCCCCTGCAGCAATGGGACAATTCTCATCCAGAGCCAACAGTGACCCACACCCAGCAAGAGCCTGGGGTCCATGGTGTTGCTTCAAGGGACTGGGACCCTGCCAGGGCTGTCTCGGGTATCTCCTTCTTGCATCTCGGGTATCTCCTTCTTGCAGATAGCTCTACTCCTACATTATGTTTTCAGATCACAGCTCTTTTTTCTTAAGGGTCTAATTTTGGGGAACAGTAGGGTGTGAGAAGTGCTCACCTCCCTTTCTCCCTTCCTACCCATTTCAGAAACACTCAAGGTGATTCTCACCTCCCCTAATCGAACCCCATTTAACCACATAGACTTTGAAACAGTCTGTGCAGCTCATGTGATAGAGGGAGCTGAGGTGCCTCACTCGGATGGGGTTGGGGGGAGATGTCTCCACCACACACACCTAGAGGCAGCTGCAGGGGCTGCCACTCTTGCCTTTGACTTATATCATTTGGTTTGGGTTTTTTTTCCCTAGTTACGTCTCTTCCTGCCCTGAAAGTATGTGTTCCTGCAAAGGCTCTGCCTGCCTAAATTCTGTATTTCTTTATGCACAACCTCTACTAAAGGGAAATGCAGTAGCAATGCTCAAGTGAAGCACATCGCCACATCTGATGAGACTACGCTGGTGTCTTTAGAAAGACCAGCATGGCTGGTGGGGTCAAGTGCTCCCACTTGTAGAGGGCAGAGCATTCCCTGTCCCTGTGCCATCTCAGCGAGCAATTTAACCTACTTTCTCAGCATCTCCAACGTCCTGTGCACATCCATCATCAGTTTCATCAGGCTTTTTTTCCTCTGTATTTAATCCATATGTGACTGGCTGGCCATGAAGCTCTTTGTATGTTCTGTAGCATGGAAAATACCCTGTGGCAACAGCCTCATTGTGCTTAGTGCTAACCTTGCCATCATTGAAGCTTTCTTCTGTTTCTGTGCTGATGTGCGAAGCAGCAAGGGAAGATGGGCTGCCATGGATGCAAGATGTTTTATAGTAGGGCAGGTACGGGGGAGAAAACACTTGGACTGAGCGGTCCTTGCCAAGGGAGAGTTTGGCATTTGAGTCTTCAGGACTGTCCCCGGTCAGCAGGACGTGCTCCGGGTCTCCTGCGCTGGATGGTGGGGGAATGGTTTCATCCCTCGCCTCCAGATCTCCTGGAAGCTCCTGAAAGAAATTTTTTTTATTTGATCAAGTACAGCAAAATTACAAGGGGCAAGAGCAATTAGCAAAACTGATCAACAATGTTAAGGAGTTCAGCTGTCAACCCAGAGCACGGCACTTCAGCCACCGCAAAGAGTTATCGAGGTCAGAAGTCTGAGGACTGTAAGGGCTTGGCTGATTTATCTTTCAGTTCTTTCTCTTTGAGTCTTGAAATGGTTCCTCATATAGGGTTTTCTATTAAATTAAAATACAACCTTAGCTCTCAAACATTCTTTAGTAGTTCACACAGGAAAATATGAAATTTCCTGTTTTCCCTCTGTTGATGAAGAGCAGCAATAACCAGACTTCAGAACTCAAACCCCAGTCTCCATCCCCTGCTACCCTATTTTCTACGGACTACTGTTTGGCACTGTAGGAAACCACAGCCCACTGAGACAGTGTTTGTACCTGATTTGAGGTTAAACTTACATCTGATTTCATGAGCTGCTTTGGCAGACTCTGAGCCAACGACATGGGACTCCCGCAGGCTTGGGCTATTTAGGGTGATTTATGGCCTCCTGAAAATCTTAGTAGATCAGCAGCGCTTCTGAGCATCCTGCAAACAGAAGAACATTAACATCTTCCGACCTATATGATTCTATGATTCAGGTAGAGCTTGAAAAAAAAAACCCAGCCCTGTACAACCCTCTTCTCCTCTAGATATTTTTCCTTTGAATTTTCAATGCAACCAAAACTGGCATATGCAATCCAAGGCTTTGAAAGAGTTTGGACTTGGTGTTTCAATTCAGCTCCCTTTTCATCTCCCTATTTGAAAAGCCTATTTAAACCACTATTGCAAGACACTACTTAATTGAAATAAAAGGTATAACATCATCTTACTACTATAAGCACACACAAATAGTTTGCTGCTGGAAAAATGGTTTGTCTTGGCTGTTTGCTGCTCTGGTGCTGGGAGTTCCCCATCCACACTGATTTCCCTCTGCTTCTTACCAACAGATCTGTCTCTAAGGCTTTCTGCATTTTAAGGACATCTTACTAGTACCTCATTCAAATGGGGCTGCATCTATACATTCAGGTAACATAACTGCAACCCATCTGTTCACAAGGATGAGAGAAAGGTTTTTTTTTGTAGTTACCAGGTACCCAGGAAGCACTCAAGAAGGGAAAGCCAATGGGGAGAGCACCATCCCGTGTCTGTCCACCTGGATGCCTTGGTGACAGAGTTCCAAAGCAGCATCACAAACGCTGGGGTTGGGCAGGGAGGGGGAGGACACCCCCCAGCTCCCTGAGCTGTACCTGTCTGTCTCTACCAGTACATTTTCATGACATCCTCTTTTTACTGGGATGCTCACAGGTGGCTTAGCTTCCTTCTAAGGAAGCATCAGCTGCTTTTATCCCTGTCAGTGAGATATGGATCTGCTGAGATAACCCTAATAAACCAAGTGGTCCCAGCTGGGGTGTTGGGCTTGGTTGAGGTGTTTCAGCAAAGCCAGGAGGGGATGGGTTCCTCCACCTTGTTCTTCTCTGGTGCAGGAGAGCTTCTTTGATGGACTCCCAACCAAGCAACCAGCAGCCTGAGTGACAGAGTCAGAAAGATAATTTTCAGCAGCAATAGCATCAAATGAATGCATTTTTTTTTCATTTTCATACTAATCGCTGCAAAGACAGTGATAAGTATAAATTTCATTATACCGAGACAGCATATTGCATCTCTCTCTGATTTATAAACATAGAAGAATACGAAGGAATGCCTCAGTTGTGCCTTATAAGGCATTTTCAAAGCCATGTATTTCCATACTTTAAAAAATAATATATCCTGTAAATATAGAGAAGCAAAGACTTCCTGATATTTCACACGGAAATAGTTATCATCTATTTTCCGCCATTCAGGTTTAAAATATTTTTTGCTAAATTACACGATTTTTCTTATTCCTGCATCAACATATATGTATTTCAGTGTTTAACTGGCAAGTGCAATAGAGTGGAGCAGCTCCTCTGACGATATATTAAAAATGCTCATAAATGCCTGACAAGAGAAATTCAGAATATAATTCTTTCCCGCGTAGTGTTTTGATCTATTTACTGAAATTCCAGCGCTCTAAAGCACAGGAATGATTTTGAATGGACTGTGTTATTATTCATCCCATTTATTATCCTGGTTGCTGCCTGCGGTAAAAAGTGGTTTATTATAATGTGATTTCTCAACTGCATCAGTATGATATACCGGCAGCTAATGAAGTGTTCAGGCACCCGAAACCCCAGCTTCATTGAAATTCATTACCGCAAAGATTCTGCCAGAACTAATTGCTGTCAAGGCTGCTTATGCATACGCCTTGGTTTCGTTTCACAAAAAATGACAGAGCTAATGCTGGTACAAACCAAAAAAAAAACCCCAAACCAAACAAGCCCCTTCCAGCCTGCAACGCACCCCAGCACAATGCAGGAGGTTTCTCCAGCGAGGTGACACCCCTGCAGGGCCAAGAATAGTCTGAGGATTTGGATACCTTGTCTTTTCTAAATTGACATATAGAATCATAGAATGGTTTGGGTGGGAAGGGACCTCAAAGACCATTCAGTCCCACAAGACACCTCCCACCAGACCAGGTTGCTCCAAGCCCCGTCCAACCCGGCCTTGAACCCCTCCAGGGGTCGGGCAACCACAGCTTCTCTGGGCAACCTGGGCCAGGGTCTTACCACTCTCACAGCAAAGAATTTATTCTTAATATCTAACCTAAATCTACCCTCTTCCAATTTGAAGCCATTACCCCTTGTCTTTATGTGCAAAGGAAATAATGATTGAGTGTGGGAGGGTCTCAAGGAAAAGATGGGGAGGTCTCTGCTACCTCCAGTGCACCCCAAATCAGCGGGCTTTGGGCAAGGCATGGAGTTTGGGCCAGAGAAGGAGTCCAAGACCTGGGACTTGTAGACAGGAGAAGGCAGGGGTGGCTGCTGAGGTGCTGTGGACCCCTCTGCTCCCTTGGGTGCTGAGCTCCCACCTCCAGCTCCCGCTGCCCCTACAGCCTTCCCTGATCTTCCCTATCCCCCCAAATTCATAACCACACCCGTAAGACCAGACCAAGCTGTGAATGCTCTTTTGCAAGCCGAGTGTTGCTTTAAAGACACTTTTGTGGGGAAAAACAATAAATGTGATTTGCTGGGAAGGAAGGGAGAGGAATTTGCGACCGCAGACGAAGTCTGTGAAGGCCGGGACTGACATGAGCGGATTTGCTGAACAACCCCATTTACACGATGTTTGTGCATTCCTCTTTCAAAAGTCAGCCTAGGCGGATCTCTCCAGATACGCCTTGCCAAAAGACTTGGGACTGATCCAAGGGAACGATCTTGACCGTTGCAGGTGGGTTATGGACCCCCTGAGAGGTGCCGGAGGTGTTGGGGAGTTCACTAATTACGGCTCATTACAGCTCGTAGAGGAAGGATGCTCTCAGCACGGCGGGTCAGGGTGCTTTAGCAGGACACCTTTTCAGACACCTCCTGACCCGGACGAGGTGAACAGGGAAGAGGAGGGGTTTCATTTCCACCTTCTGGAGTTACATTTTGCTGCTGAGATCGGTGGGAGCCAAGCTGCCCTTTCGCAAAGCCTTCCAGCGTTTTCCGTAACCATTTCCCCACAAATTCAGACCCATTGTGACTTGGCCAGTTAGTTTCAACAGAGACAACTTTTATTATCTTACTGAAAAGGCTGGATGTGCTGGTATGTTGTGCTTGCTACATACACGTTTTCAGGCATTAGTCATGCCATAACATCTGCTTTTTATTGGTAATTACACTATCCCCATTTTAATAAGAGGTAATTCTTAAATTTCTCATAAAATATATATGACTCCAGGGAAAGAAGGTGAAAGGTTTTGCAAGCCTCTCACAGCCACAAGACCAAAATGAGTGGAAATAAATCCTTTCTGAGCACAACTTGTCCAGCCACTCACGACAACTCGTCTAGGGATGCCTGTGTGACTCGCCGGCCCTATTTCTCCTAATTGTTCATGCTCTGCAGAACAGACCTGCGAGGTCTGTGCACCGCGGCCCTTCTGGGTGCTATTAATGGGCTTAAAAATGGGGACCTGCTCCTAAAACTGCACGTAGAAGGATAACCCCTCCTGGGTGTACCTCAACTGGAATTAGCGTGACGGGGGTTCTGCAAGATCAGGTCTGAACCAGGGAACAGTAAAAGTTTGTAGGCTGTTTCCAAATGTTTTAGACACTTGCAAATTGCAAATAGGTGTCCAGGTTAATGGACCATAGCTTGATTGCATTCATATTTATGGTAGACTCAGTTTAAACTGGGGTTGAAGTAGAGTGCTTGAAAAATGAGTAACACCTGAAGTGGAAGACCAATATCCAGATAAAGCACCAAGAAAAAAAAAGAAATATCTTTTGGGGCTCCATTAAAAGCTTCCTGTTTCTTACTCCCCACTGTCTCTCCGTAGGTAAGTGCTGCTGCCTCTTTGGCAACGCAAGAGTCGGGCTCTGTGATTCCACAGCACGGTTCCAGGGGCTTTTCTAGCAATTCTGGACAAGGCAGTGACAAATGACACTTTTGCAAGGTCATCCCTAAATCTTTGAAACCCAGAGAGCTTTTTCAGTGGCTCCTGCCACTCGGTGAATGCCAGTAGCCAAGCCCATATGGAGCATTGTGTGCTGAGCTCGTTGTTGATGCAAATGCACACAACTAGTTTTGATTAAGAACAAAATGCAGAATTGACTCAAACTGCTTTTTTTTTTTGGTGGTGTTGTTTGAAAAGCTTCAAGCCTCTCATTATCATCAGGGTTTCTTTCAGGGCAGGAATTTGGAATTTCCATAAAATAATGCTGAAAGGCACGGGGCGAAGTCAAAGAACATTTATGTTCCTAACGTAATGGAAGGATAAACATGCAAAAGAAATTTGGGGACACTCAACTAAATATTTTGGGGGCATGTTATGGCATGTGGATTGTTTAAATTGTTCAATACATCTTAAGCAGCTGCATATGCAAGTGGTAAAAGGGTACAGCAGTGGGTTTAAGAGAGGCCTTTTCCCTTCGCAGAGTAACTCGTAGCTGCTCAGCGTGTGATTATTGCATTCGATAGGTGAGACCAGGCCACTCTGCACATGACACTGCAGGGTGGGCTTGTGCTTTCTGGGAGAAGGGAAATGAAAGGAAGGACGTTTTTGCCAAGGATGACATTAAAAAGCTACAGTGCAAAGACAAGCTCTCTGGAAATAGAAAACTGGGGAGCTGAATCTGCTTTGTCCCTATTTCTCTGCATGCCTCATCGTGCAGTTTTCAATGACAAAACCAGCCCCTGTTGCCTTGTGTTGTCTGCCTGTGCCTTCCCAGGTCTGCAGTGAGCCAGGGCACGCGGAGTTCAGGTTCGTTCCAAGTGTTTGGAGAGAAGGAGAACTGATTTCAAGGCTCTGCTTATCACAAAGGATAAACTATCTGTGAGCAGGCAAGAGTCCAGCAAGTGGGTGGCCATTGCTTTACTCTGCTCTCAGGAAACATGGTGGGAAATAAATTGAGACAGATACTCATAAGCGTGGTTGTTGTTTCCAGAGGTATCTTATAAATAAGCAAACAAAAGAAATCTTAAAATCTATTAAAAACCTAAAAGCAATTAATGTGAAGGAGATTACTGTCCAACTGTTGGCAAAGTTGGTAATTGCTGTGTGTCATCTTCACAGGGAATGTTCCCAGTTCAACATAGTTCCCTTGCACTACCTCAAACAAAGCACTGAAACCATCATCACACGAACTACTCCTTTCCTTTGGGTTGATGGTGCAAACAGCAGCTCCCAGCCTCTCCAGTTGTGGACTCCTGGAGTATCAGCAGTGGTCAGAGAGTAGGAATAATCCTACAGACACGGGAATTTTCCTATGGGGAATAGTTCCACCATCTGGGAGTTAGGGGCATGGTGTTAGGGAAGCCTTGCAGAGGAAAGAGAAAAGAACAGGATGGGGAAAAAATAAGCCAGATTTCATGGCAAATTGGAAAAAAACCTTTGTGGTGTATTGGAAAAGTACTGGAAAACATATTTTCATTTCATTGTTCCATCTCAAACAACCCATATCTGTCCAGGACAAACCCAAATGGGGAAAAAGTATTACAACTAGAAATATCTAAGAACCAAAAGAAGCCTAAAGCAGAGAGGAGAGGGAGGGTATCTTGGGGATTGGCACCACAAGGTTTTTCTTAAAACAAATCTATCTCTGCCTTCACACTGTGTTAGTGGAATGAAAACTCATTGTGTTTAAAAAACAGGTCATCTTCAAGAAACATTGTGCAAACCTTCAGTAGACATGAGCAAATAGCCCCAGGGGAGTCATTTGTCTTTGCTGTCAAGAGGAAAATTAAGACTCCAGGGGACGCAAAGGCTGGGTTTGATGGATGCTTGCAGCAGAAGACAAGTGGGTCAGCATTCCTGTCCACCATGAAATCGGGTTCTTTCCCTGGAGAAAAGTGACTGTATCAAGTGTACACCTGTGGGGAGGAGAGAGGGGATGGGAAGATAAATGGCAGAAAGTCCCTAAAATGATGGGTGTCTCTTCTTGTCCGATATTGACAGGAATAGCCTTGCTTTCAAAAGATGAAATGGATCAGCAGGAGCTGGGGGCTGGTTATTGCTGCACAAGCATATTTGTGGGAGGAGCACGATTAGTGGCTACATCTGCATTAGCTTTAGTGGCTGCATCTGCATTAGCTTTAGCAGGAAGACGTGAGAACTGGGTGTCCATACCGGATGCTTTCAGAGGTGGTTGGTCCTGATACTAAATGATCATTAGTGGCCCGTGCACTTAGGTAAGCTGGAGCACCTCATCTGGTCTCATGTCCTCCAGAAGCCACCCAGTTCATGTGCTGTGGCACCACTCCACAAACCGGTTTGCCATAAGTGGTGATGATTGGAATATTTGCTTCCAAATTTCTGATCCTGATGATTTACATCCTTATGTAAATACACACGGATACATTACCTATTGGTTAGGACACCATTCCTGTGACAGATGATGCCATGTAGCTCTGAAACCACCAAACCATAAACCATACTGTGTGACACCCAGCCCTGAAAAAGGAAGAGAAAATGCTGTTTCATCCAAGAAAATATTGGCCCTTGTATGTCCTTGGAGCCCTTCTAGATCAAGTCCCTTGTCATCCTCTTAAAACACACACATGGAGCAGGTATCTGCTGAGTAATAGTCTTGATCTAATTGAGTGGACAGACACACCCCACTCAGCTGTGAAACATCTATTTCTACCTTGAAAACAAAATTTGACTCCTATAAGCAACCTTGTTCAGTCAGAGAGGGCACGGCGAGCCATGCCACTAGTTTTACTGATTTCTTTTCTATTTTCTAATCAGGTTTATTTCAGCCATTAAACACAGAATCTGGTGATTAATGTTCAGCAGATTTCAGCTGAGCAATATGTGGTCTTGGGTTACTAATATATTAAAAAAAAAAAACAAGGAAAAAACCTTTTCTAATAATATTTCAATATTGATAACTGCCAGTGCTGGAAAAAAGCTGCAGAGAGGCTCCAAGTCTTGAGGTCGTCTTAAATGCTATTTCAACTTTTTAATTAGATTAAAGTTTCTTCATCTACTTTTTCAGTTCAGGCATTGGGGGTGTACTGAAGTCTTTAAACTTACTTTTCCTGCAGTTCTCACATAATCATGGGCTGCAGGAGGGGGGGAAGCACCACATGTAATGAGACGTACCAGTAAGCTGCAGAGTTTGGCAAGCACAGCGGTCTCTAAAGAGACTCAAGGTGTTTATAGACATTTCAGCCACGATAGATCTTAAAGACTAGGCTTTAAAATTCTCAGCATCTGCAGCCATTTTTGAGCAGGTAGAGAAGAAAAGGCACCGGTGACACAGGGGCAGAATTTCCTGGACCACAAGAGCAGTCCCTGAACATGGCACTCATGGAATCATGGGGTTATAGAATGGTTTAGGTTGGAAGGGACACTAAAGACCATCCAGTTCCAAACCCTTTGCCACGGGCAGCGACATCTCCCACTGGACCAGGTTGCTTAAAGTACCAACCAGCCTGATCTTGAAGGCCCATCCATTCACCTCTGCCAGTTGGACGCCAGGAAGGGATGAGCCCCTACTTGGCAGGAAATCTCCTCATTATAGCGTCCTCTTAGAAATTTGTTAAATTTCCATTGTATCCTGTGGCATCCATCCTGAAAGGGGAGGAGGGAAGGAAAACAGCTATTTGGGTTGCCAGCCCCACCACCACCTCCATGCACATATGGCAGCGACCAGTGGTTCATACTTGATGGTCTGGTTAACCATTCAATTTATTTTAGGGCATATATTCTTCAAGTGACATCTGTGACTGTTTCCTATCAGGGAATGATTCGTGGGTGCAGCAGTTCTCCAGCTTTGCATTCACTCAAGCTTCAGTTCAGTTGCCTCTGGCAAACTTCTGCTGGTGCAGCTGGAAAACAGGTCCACAACCGCTTTTGGTGTAAGTCTGAGACAGCTTCACACTGTGGGTTTTTAACACGGGGGCCTGGTCCATAATCAACTCTTTACTGCAGCAGCAGCCACAGCTGCGGGCAGCTGTGCTCCTCCAAAAAACAGGGGGAAAAAATGGTCTTTGCCCTTTGGTGCTGGTCCTTCTGTGACCACCCTGGTCCCCAACGCTGGGCTGTCCCTCCCAGCAGAGCAGGCTCAGCCAGAGGAGCCAGGGAGGCTGGTCCCAGCAGGATGGGCAAGCGAAGGGAGGTGGAAGCAGCGTGTCCAGGAAGCACATTCCCGGGACATGACGGCACATCCCCGGGGGAGCCCGGGGGCTGCACTTGTGCTGGGAAGGAAGGACTGGGCTTGCTTTCAGGCTTCCCTTCTCGCTCGGGAGCAGAACTCCAAACACATTTTCTAAAGCCATTTCTGTGGTTTTCCCCAAATTCCCTCCTCAATACTTCCACTGTGATTCTCAAGGAAAAAGAATCAGTATGCAGGGGTGAGTCTGCAAACTGCTGAGAGCTCGTGGCATGGCCAGGACCTCTGCCCGCCTCACTCCCTCCATGTGTGTGTACCCACATCTCCCCACGTTGGGGGAAAACCTCTATGGAGAAGGGAAGTTTTGTCCCTCCCCAGAGAGCCAGTGTTCCCAGACACCAGGCTAAAACATTAACTAAAACTCCAGTAACTAAGAAGGATGTGCCCAGCTGCAGCCTTGCCGTGGTCCCAACCCCCAGGAAATAGAAAGAAGATGATGTGGGTCACCCAAACACCCACTGGGCTGCAATCCTCACCTTCTCAGCTGGTCCACAGTCGCCATTGCAATGGTGTTCCCAGACACCAGACTAAAACATTTACTAAAACTCCAGTAACTAAGGATGTGCTCAGCTGCAGACTCGCCGTGGTTCCAGGCCTTGGAAGATGAAAAGAAGATGATGTGGGTCACCCAAACACCCACTGGGCTGCATCCTCACCTTCTCAGCTGGTCCATGGTCACTATTGCAATGGGGACAGGTACCGCAGGACATGAATATCCAGCCTCATTTTAGCTGGCTCCGCTCTGTCCAAAGGTGTGTTCGCTTTTGCCCAAAAAGATCCTGAAAGGGAAGGAATCGAGGTGTGACCGTGAACAACGTGAACACTTGGGTGAATTTTTAATTCACCTGCTGTGGGTTTTTTTGTGCTAGAAACCAAATTTCGGTATTCACACTTAAACAATCCAATACTAATAAAACCTGCCGTTTGCTCTTCTCTGCTGAGCTGCACTGGGCAGCACAACCCAACCCTTGAAAATTATGAAAATGAGATCAATTATTTTGATGTAGGTGATGGAGGGAGCTGAACGCCG
>VZTM01010303.1:268340-291605 GCA_013400555.1 Jacana jacana | reverse complement strand
CTTCAGGGACAAATTACAACCTCTGTCAGACACATGCTTAATTTTACTCATATAAGGACTGTAAATGTAAATGTAGCAGAAATATTACTGTTTCACTAAATAACTATGATCAGACAAATTCATCAAGAGACATGAGAGCAATTATATAAAAATATAAACAGACAGAACAAACAAATAAAGTAGGAAAAATGTTTTCCTTAAGTTAATCCTCCTATCCATAAATAAGGAGGATTAGCCAAAATTTTTTAGCTAGTTATAAAAATAAAACAGGTTCTATATTTTGCCAGGATGTATTCTATAGGCAGAATATGAAGCTATAACTCAGTTTTAGGTCAGCTTGGTTCCAACAAAAGCCTTAACCTGGTTTTGCTTTCTGCTCTGGTGTGTCCGGTGGAGCTGACGTACAGACAACTCGTGCAGTGCTGAGGTCTGCAGGGAAGAGCAGTGATTTCTGTTCTGACTCAGCTCTGCTGTGAATTAAGAAAGTGTTAGGAATGCTGCAGCTTTATATAGGCTGTGTACACATAGGCTCTGGCTTTTGTAGCTTAAAGTGTAATATTTACTGAGGGCTACACCGCAGTCCATTCTGCCTGGCCAGAAGAGTAAGATTTACTCCTGCTATTTGAACACTGCTAGAGCTACTTAGAAGCTACATCCTCCCAGGTAGATTACTGCGAAGGGAAGTAAGTGTATACTTCAGTACTTTCAGTACTAAAGTACTTTCAGTACTTTAAAGTCCTGAAATAAAGTTTCTTTGTATGGCATCATCTTAACTGGGACATGTGGCATCCACATGGAGTTCATAGAGTGTTCAGTCACAGGTTGCATCTTCTCCCTTCAGCACGTGTCCTGACATACCTGAGTTCCATTACTTTGCTCATCATTCAGTACACTTTCAGCAAGTGACTAGAACTAACTAACTAGTGAAATAAATAAATAAAAGCTGTTATATCTGAATTGATATTCTGCTCACAGAATTACCCCGTTGGATGGTAGCTAGATGTGCAGATCAGGCTAGTATGGCAGTTACTTTTGTATAAGATTCAGGCAGAAAAGCTTTCTCAGACTGATGAATTATGTTAATAATTGTTCCTCTCTCTCTAAATTGTTTTTTTTTGCAGCTGTGGTGTTTCTTAGAAACAGCTTTATTGCAGGAGTAAATTTTTGCTACTTTTTTTTTTTTAAATCATATTATTTTGATGAGAAGAAAAAGATAAGACAAAATAATGTTCTCACTGTGGCAAATTCTTGTTGTTCCATTGTAGCAGGCTAATTTTTCCCATGAAGTTGTTAAAGCTACTAAAGCACAATCTCTTATCAAAATACATTTCCTTAAGAGATGGAGCCTAGCAGGAGCAGGATTTTACCTGCTATTTACTTTTTCTCAATCCAGAGGTTTCTATTCACATCAAAAGTTACACCAGGACTCTCATATGTCTTGTCTTTTTCTCTGCTATTTTTTGCCTATCCACTACCTTCTTCATTTACATTTTTTAAGTTTTGTTATAGATTGATTACTGCTTTGGGAGCAGAGTGATACTCCTCCAGAGCACCTCCTCTGAGTCAGCCTCTGGAGGAGAAATTCCTTCTCCCTCCATGCACTGTAAATAAATTGTATGCTAAGGAGAGCAGCCTTTTTAAATGTCATCATGTCTTTTATTTTACTCATCTTCATCTTTCCAATCTCAATAAGACAACTACTATGAATCAGACTAAAAGCTACAAAACCAAACAAACGGAAGTACAGGATTACCTCTGCTTTCCAAATTATTAGGTATTTTAAATTAAGATTATGGCATTCTAATCTCTCAGCTAATATTTAATTTTCCCTTACCACTGTGAGGTACATCTTGTACAGTCAATTTCTGGAGGGAATTTGAGCAAGACGATTTTAGGTCCCTAGTTCCGCAGAAACTCTTGCCATCCACATTTATCTGTCCCTAAATCAGCAATTAATTTTCCAGCTAAGTTAAAAATCAACCCTGATCCTTAAATCACTCTTGATTCTTGAATAGTCATTTGACAGCAGTGATACTGAAATTACTGATCCTGCAAACGTCCTTGTCACCCCCACAATCTATCAAAACTGCAGCTCCCAACCTGGTCACAGCCCTCAAAAGCCCTGTCCACAGGGCCCTGTAACCCCTCTCCAACTAGTGACCCTGCTCCTTGGTCTGTTGAATCATAAGTACAGCGTATCTAAAAAAGTACTGAATTAGAAAAATAAAGCAATTCCCTGAATAAGATCTCCCAGGATGAGCAAGACAAGGCTAAAATGGAGCCTGCCACAGTGGTAACCCTCAGTTCCAATATTTTGCTTTGTTAGTATTTTTCCAGTTATGCTTCTCACTATTTGCTTTGCAACCATTATTTTTTTTTATCCCTGCTTCCCTCATCTATGTCCTATCCATCCATCAGTGTGTTGTTTTATCATAATTACTCAGTTTCTGCTTTTCTGATATTTGGCCTGAGATATGTATTTCATTTTCTCTTTGCACAGCTAAACTTCCTTCCTCTCTAAATCTCTAAATTGCTGCGTAGAAAATACATTACATCAAATACATGCTGCTAGAGAAGCTGAGATAAATGATTTGGCACCTGGTCAACACTGAGCTGCCGAGTTAGCACTCCAGATATCTGCAATCTCATTGTGGAAATGCTACTAACATTCATCCTTTGCTGCCATACACTATAGAGTTATAGGAAATAAATGGAAACCATACTGAATAGAGAGTCTAACAGTTGTGGGAGATGAGTTGAAAAAAAAAACCAAAAACATTCAAAGATAAACTTCTGGAACAGTTTTAGGAAATCCTTGAACCTTCTGAATATTTTCCTTTAGTGCTAGTGTCCTGAATTAAATCTTCACCAGCTCTGCACTAATTCTAGGATAAAATTACCATCCTTGATCTTTGCGTTGGAATTTCTAAGCTCTCCCCACCAACAATCTCAATATTCTTTTTCAATTGGCACCTTCTGTATTTCTTGCTTGTAACATGCCATTTCTTCTGCCTTTCTTGTCTCTGTCTTCCTCCTCTTAGAACTACTATAAGTGGTACAACTGTGTATAGTCCTAAAGTCATGTAGTCCAAATAATGACTTTAATACTACTTTTTCTTGATCCATTTTTCTGGGATGATCAGAGGCACTGTACAAAGAATTAGATGGAAAATGTATAGCATACAGTAAAAATATATTACCCTGTACTTGACATTTCTTTCTGCCTCAATAGACTTAGGCTTGACTCTTTCTGTTATCTTTTCAATTTAAAGTATGCTTTTCTTTGTACTTGTTCTTCACCAAGAGTCTAACAAAGATGTTTTAGCCATTGAAACCCCATTGTATTTGGCAACTTCCATACATTTTTATGGAATATATACTCAGAAAATGATCCATTGGTGGTTGAAATCTGATATCAAGTTCCTTACCTGAGAAAAGTGAATATAGCATCTGTAGCATAATTAACTATTTTATTTTTTTTTTTACCTTTTTTTCTAGTTCTCCCTAAGCCTTCTCTCATTACTGTTTCAGAAGTCATTTTCAGCAGCGACACTTAAAAGTCTGGAATTACTTTATTTCTGAAGTTATTGCTATTTATCAGTAAATAGCACCAGCATTTTATTATTTGCTTTTCCAGGAATATGAGATAGCCAGGATGATTGCAACTGAAATAAGCATACAACAAGGAAATATATAGAAAACATGGGGATAGAGGTGGTAGAATTATTGTTAGTCTTGCAAGAACTAGCTGATTTTGAATTTATATTGTCTTGGGTGGGACATGAAACTTATATTTTATATTTGCTGTTTTTTCCAAGCAGCACTCTGAAACCTTGACGTCATTTGTCTTGATTGCTTGAATGAATGATGCCATTAATAATTCCTCTGGGCTTTTCCTGGGCTGTTTTCTGTATGCATTTGCTTTGGTTTTGTTTGTTTAATTCTTGCTGTTCTCATTTTATCTTTAATTAGTTCAGTGTTCCTCTTTCTAGTCCAAGTTGCACAATGCCTTTTGAAGTAGTAAAGAAATAAGTCAGGAGGGAATAATTCCATTCTTTAGGAAATGCTGAAATTTTTATTATTTTTTTTTTTCCATTATGAAGTGGAATCAAAATGACCTATAAAGAACCCTTTCAAAACATCATTAAAAACATTTGGGGGAATCATGTTGCTTTCTTACAAAAAAGTCTAAACATTTTGCTATTGAAACATTTTTATAAAATGATCTGTGATAAAACTGAAGTTATTTCAAAAGTGAGTTTGGAAATAAATGAATCCAAACTTCCACAAATGTCAAAATGGGTCAATTCTCCATATGAAAAAATGTGCCAAATTGTCCAGGATTTCCCAATAAATTGCTTTCCTTTTCTTATAATTTTGCCAAGATCCAGTACCCTCCACCTCAGGGTAACCTTCCAGCAATACAGAGCAGACATTTCAAAAAAGAAACACTGCAACTTCCTTCTTTTACAGAAACTTTTGTCTCTTCCTGCTGCTCTCCGCTCGCCAACTGGGAGGGCATTGAATATCTTTGCTTCTAGTTTGCTTCCCCAATGTCTTCAGTACTGAATAGCACTGCTCTCTTCTCGAGTTTCCAGCAGCCCCTCTCCTGGTAACTCCTGCTCATGACTGGCATCAGCCTATGGAATTCTGACTCTTCAGACCTCAGTCAACTTCACTGTTGATTTTCTTGCCCACCTTAAAATTGGCATCGTCTGTTATGGGCTCTTCACAGCCAAAATGTGAAACTGTCACCGTTTGGAAGGGCTACAAGCTATGCTTTACACTCCACCCTCTTCTGGCATGTGGTTTCCCTGGCTCCAGCTGGTCTTTTTTCTGCCTTCCCTCTTTGTAATTTCCATTTTTCCTCCTTCTGTCAGGACTTCAACATATGGAAAGGTCTTCAACGCACTTCATTCTCCCCCTAGAACCATTTCTGTGAACTCCAATTGCTATCCTGATACTGATGCACCCTACATAGAATCCTCCTATCCAAATAAAAATGTCAATCTCTTTTGGTTCATCTAACCATTTCTGCCAGTTTAATATATCCAAAACAGATGGCTTACATTTTCTTTTCTGATTTTTCTCTGCTGTTTTGCTTTTTGATAAGGACTACCCTGTTTGCTATACCAGTTTATAATTAGGTATTGACTTTGATTTGCTATGCGTGTGAAGCTCTACAGAAGTTTTTAACTCTTCCTGATACCTTTCAACTAAGATCAGTAACAACACTCCTACTGAGACATAAATGTTCATCCAGTAGCTCATTGTCTTGCATTTTGATTTCCTCAACATCCTGAAATTGGGATTGAATCTATGAATACATATATGAATCTATACCAATAGGTATAGATATATATCTATATATGAATTGAATCTGTGAATATATATGAATCTGTATATATATCTCTATGAATCTAGGATGGACTATTGTGATCATCTAGATGGATTTATTGCAGAATATGAACTATAACACCTGTGCTTAATGTCTCATTGATTTGAGAAGTTCTCTGAGCTACAAGACACCTTTTACAGCAAGCATATTGTCATATTCTTTCTTCTTCTCACCTTTACCTGTTCCCTTTGCTTCTCTTTCTTGCTCCTCTAAAAAAGTGTCTATTTTCATCCTACAGCTCCTAGCAACACTTCTTCTTAAATCACATCTAAAATCCAAATGTAGCTTATTAGACTCTGCGTATGAAAGTCATAGATACATTAGGTTTTTTGAGTGTCTGCCCTGTACCAACTTTGACCACTTACTGACATGACAGTGATAATCTTGCTCCTGTGTTATACATATGATTTGTCATATGTACAGAGATAAAGCAGACAGTAAGGCAGGAGTAGATTTATTATGACCTGGCTTGAATAGTTCTTCTATGTGCTCTTGTTACTGCCATAGCCATAGAAATCTTGCCAAAGGAGGAGACCTTGGGGACATAAAGTTACAGATGTCTCTATTCACCTTTCTGGCTGGGACAGATGAATGGTAGTCATTTTTGTGTGCAGACACTGCAGGATATGACCAAGGAGACAAGAAACATGGTTGAGATAAGACTAGAACTTGATCAGAATCAGAAACTGGATCTACCCCTACCTTTCATTCTGTGTAAGCATGTTCTAAGGCAGCAGCAGCACCAAGCCTCTAAGGAAAGGTTTATTCAGGACACAAAAATAATTATCTAGAAACACATTTATCTTTAAATACAGAAGAGTCGGGTCTCCTATGTTGGAGAGAATAAACCAAATGGTTAGAAGACAAACCTTCCCCCAGTGTTCCTCCTGGGAAGAGGAGGAGACCCATCAATTCTGCATTTTAATGCAAGCATTCCCCATAAACTTCCTTGAACCCACCTGGTCTCTTCTGTGTTTTGAGGGATATCCCTTTCCTTTTTTTCCCTCCCAAAGCCTAGCTTTGGGCTGTCCTTTACAGCACGCAAGCCCCATCACTCCACTCTGCAATTGGAAATGCTGATTCCCAATTTGCCCAAAGTTCCTGAATGAGTCAATGCCCCAGCTTCAATCTCTGAATTTCCTCTGGCAAGATTCCAAATATTCCTTTCATTTAAAAATATTCCACTGAACCCAAGGCCCAGGAGTTGAGACTGCCACAGCATATTAGCAAAACCTGCAAGATATACTCCTAGATTACTCATTAAAAAAAAAACCAACCAACCAAACAAAAACAAAAACAAAACCTAGAGACTCTGGAGGGAGCACAGGAACAGCCTGTGGTTAGAAAACTACGTCCCTCCCTTGAAGGAGAAATGCTCCACTTCCCCTTATGCTTAGGCCCAACAGAGAATGCCCCATCCCTGGAAGGGTTCAAGGTCAGGCTGGATGGGGCTTTGATCAACCTGGACTCGTGGGAGGTGTCCCTGCCCATGGCAGGGGCATTGGAACTTGATGATATTTAAGGTCCCTTCCAACTCTAACCTATGATACTGAATCAAAAATACTGTGATATAAGATAGCACTCCATCAGAATCCCTGTAGTTACTGCATGCACTCTGTCTGGGCAAAAGTACATTTCTTTATACCATACATGTTATACGTACTACATTTTAATTTATTATATGGAATTAATATTTAATGATATAAGTTGCTTCATCCTATGTCCAAACCATTCTGATCTTTCCCTCTTACATGCCAAATGGTGTTCATAAACCCTAATGAATGCTTTGTGAAGAATGAGACAAGAATTATGGCTGCTTTCAAATCCAGTTGCCCTCATTAAAGTGTATTGAGTTCCACCTTTTCTCTGATGTTTGGAGCACTGCAATGTTGCAAAGAGGAAAGTGTAAGATTTATCAAAATCAGATGTTATAGCAGGAGAAGAAATTATGACAGTGTGCATAATTAATAAAAATGTACCTCTAACACTTAGGTCTCAAGATATTACAGACAGGAAGACTTTATGATCGAGCAGCTGTAGAACACCTACAAACGGCAGAGCAACGCATATGGAAAATGCTGATACTGAGTTTACTGTAACCTGGTCATGCTGAAACTAATAACTGAGTGATTAAAGGAACTGGAGTAAATGGTTTCTCAATTTTCTTTCCTAAGCAACATTTTTTAACATTTTATTTCACTACTTCATGTTTATAGAGCTTTTTCATTAGAGGATCTCAAAGTTCTGAGACCTGAACATGCCTAAGTGACTAAAATTATACTGTTTTTTTATGAACTATAACCGAGAGACTTAATGGCCAAATGAGTTTTTCACTCATTCATTTCAGTCAAACCCAGTGGTCATCTTTGCTGGGCTGAATAGCTGTTAGAATCAGGTAAGTACCATCCTGAAATTATTTTAAGGGGCTTGTTGCATTAAAGACTTTCCTATTCTGAGTTATCCCTCTCTAAAGAGCTTTGTAAAACATGGTCTAAATCAGCTTAAATAAAGTATGTTGTTTTTAGAAGGAAAGAACTTAGAGAATTATTTCAGCCACCTTTAGAAGTACTATTATACCACCCAAAATAGAATTCCAAAATTAGGAACTAGTGCAGTGTTCACTGAAGCCAGTAGAGACACATTTAATAAGTGCGAAATCTGTCCTCTACAGAATCACATGCATCTCTCTGTGTTACAGGTGGACTGCCTTGTGAATTACTAGTTTATCCTAAATATGAAAGCCAAAGTCCTCATCTATTATTCGAATCATCTTGCTTATAACATTGGACTTTAATGGCAAGATTCTCAGGTTAAAGACTTTAAATTTAGTCCATCCTCTTTTCACCTAAATTGCTCCTTAAAATAGTAAGGTAATAGAGAAAATGTGGGATAAGATACCGAAGAATGCTATTTATATATATAGAAAAAGAAATCTGCATTAAAAAAAGGCATTTCTGTATATTAAGGTAACTACACAGCACATCCACGGTACTTCATTTTATGGATATAGTTAAAGACAAAATGAAAGAAAGAAAATTGTATTTCTGTACACACTATAAGACAGTTAATGATTCCAGAAACTTAATGCTTCTGCTAAACCCAGTACATCATGATGGTACAGCCAGCACCCCCTGACTTCTGTATTTTTTTGCCATCAAATACCACATGCTCTTCAAAGAGGGTTGGGGATTTAGAAGCTTATTGGCTTGGAGATCTTAATAAGCCTCCAAACCTGGGTATGTTAACCCAAGATCCAGTGTCTACATGCAGAGTGCAGGATGAGATGTGGTTAACCACTGCATCCACTGGCAATGGTAGAAACTTAAATTTCAGAGTATTTTCAGAGCAGGGTGCGTATACTCCTTTGGTGTAACCGGGTTATTACATTGTTTGTAACAACTACAAGGACACAAGCTCATGTTACACTTACTCTGCATTCATTTGGGGGAGCGAGGAGTTGGAATTTGAAAGATTTTCACCCAAGCTGTTTCTTCTGTGTCCCTCTGTCAGACAGGTACCTCTCTGGTTTCCACTCTATTCTGGCTTTAGAGACAAAGAGAGCCACTGCTCCCTCCATTGTGCCAGGAAGGCGGTAGGAGAAGTATGGTAGCTCTGCAGGCAAAGTTACAACCTCCAGCAATATTTTAAGATTAGAACTTTAATGCTGGTTTTATGGACGCAATCCTGAATATGAAAACAAAAGCCTAGATTTGGGCATCTAGATTATTAATAACTCTGCTCGAGGTTTCAGATTGTCCACCACAGCATGGCAACATGAAAAATCATATTGATATCAGGCAGCTGAGAAAAAGGCAAAGCCTAATATGTCTGAAACGTCATCTCTTTCCAGATCTAAAAGTTGAAGCCAAGTTCAGGCTGACAGCTCCAAGCTTTGAGAACCAACGCCATATGCACAGTAGCCACCTGTTACATATTTATTAAATAGCTTTAAATAGGTTAGACATAACATAACAGTTACTTGGACTTCCCTGTGTACTACAGAATCACAACCTTATTTGATTCCCCTCTCGCCTTGATTTAGACTCTTTCATGTGTATTTGTGTGATTATATATGTATCCTACATCAGATTTAACAAGAGAACTCTGCAGTTCGGAAATTACGCGATTGACAACCCTGGAGTTCATTTTCACCTTTTTTAATTTCTGAACAGTTTCCTGAAGCCTGCTATTTCTCAAGGCTGGAATCTTAACAGTGCTTTTAATCAAGCAAGTACTACTTCATTATTCCACAAAAGTGTAACTGTTTTCACTAAGGCGGGTTCTTTGCAGAATAGTAATAGTCAGACTCCGCGGTTTAAATCCCTGGCTCACTGTTAGACAAAAATATTTCCAAATATGTTTCTATGGAGACCTAGTAGGAAGGAGATGTAATTTATAAACCTGGTAAATGCAGACCTTCAGTTTTCAGGTCTACATTAAGAAATCAGGTTTGGGTAAGTTCTTTCATTATTAAATGTTGGGAGGGGTTTTTTTGTTTATTCTCCTCTGACACCCAATATTTCACATACAAAGGAATTTTATGTTTGAAAAATTGTAGGCAACAATAAGATGACCCAACAAAGAGATGTTAGGTTGTTTTTCAAGGAAGTCAGGGACTGAGAGAGAAGTGTAGAAAGTGTCTAGGCTGCTCTGACTCTGGCAGAATAAAAGTCACTGCAATTTAAATTACATCATTCTGATTTATTGACTCCTTGGCTCTGCTGAACATCACTAATTCTCTTTCATTAACTTTTCTTCTTAAGTCTCCCTGAACTGATATTTTCTTTTTTTACCTCTGTGAATCCCTTCTGTAAAAAGGATCTGTCAGTAGCATGGTTTCTACCCAGCACAGTTACGCAAAGAGAATCTGAGCTATATGCATGTGCAGCGCCAGCGATATAACTGTTTATACTGCAGACCTATTTGTTCAGAATCTTCCATCAAGTTACATCCATTCTGTAATGTCTGTTTGAGGGGAGAAAATACAGAGAAAAAAAATAAAAATGAACAAAATGTTTCCCCCTAAGCAAAACAGTAACCTAAGGATCTTTCCTTTCTTATTTGGGCCTTTGCCAACCCCCTTGATTACCTTTATCTCTTGAGCCCATCCAGACAATCAGCAGAACAATTATTATTTGGGACAGAACTCAGCAGGCTCAGGTCAGGTTGGTTTCAACTGAAGAGTTAAGGACACCCTCGGATTGCTTATGCAAAGGCTGTACAAAGTATACATTTACCTATCTACGTGTAACACATTAGGAATACTTTACTGGCCATATCGTGGGGTTTGTGGTTTTTTGTGGGTTTTTTTTTAATTTTATTTCATTCATTTTTATTCATAACTGGCACAGGGAAATCCTCCGTGGGGAAATCCCACTGCAAGGCTCAGCCCTCAGCAGACCTCCAGCTCTGCTCTGGTCAGACCAGCAGACGCACCTAAATTTTGGACTCTGATTTGCACCATCAATGAAAAGTATTCCTTTTATTTTGTATTGGGCTAGTATGTATTTGTCCCCCTTTCTATTCAAAATGTGATTAGTTCTCACTTTATTATTTGATGTAAGTAAAAGCTATCTTTAAAATTATAAAGCTCTTGTCTCATAAGGAGCAAAGAAAGAGAAAATGTTTTCCCAGAAGTAATTTATTTTGTTATAGAAATTGAGGTTCTGCCAAAAGTCTACTGTTACTTGCAGTTCTGCATTTGCATCTAAAATAATGGAATAATGACATAATTGGATAATAATTAATTGCATTGGATAAAGGAAAGCACAGGGTGAAATTGATAAACTAATTCAAAAATATATTTAGTACATAGCATCTGCATGTCTATAAGAGATTTGCAGTAAAACCCTAAAGATGATTCTTTTATTGAATAGTGGTGTTTAGCCCTCATGACTCTCTGGAGGGTATTAGATTTCAAAGTTCTCCAATTCCTAGAAGTCTTCATTATTCCTGCAATATGTGTATGTTTGGATGAGGCTGTGCTGTGGATGTGATACTACCACATACACCTCACAGACCTCTTCAGTCCATACTAGAACTCAGCAATTATACTCTTTTAGGGAAGGGATTTAAACTGTGCCCTTTGGGTAAACCCAGCCACTGAGAGGTGTTACATGGTTAACTTGCATAGGCTGAGGACTGCCTGTGGTGATGCTCAGTGGCGCTGGAGCATCATCCACAGCTGCCAATGGAGGAAAACAAGGCTTTGCACTGATTTTAAATCCTGCAGCATGGAGGTGTACCTTCTTGCACTGCAGAGCTGTGCCCAAGCAGCTGGCTGGAGGCTGCTTAGGTGGCACTACCTTGTGCAGGACAAGGGCACCAGGGAATTACAACCCACTGTATTACATCAGCTGTATCACTTCTGTCGACCACAAAACGAACTCTAGAGATTATCAAGCTACAGTTCTCTTTTATTTTCTTTTATGCTTCTGAAATTATTTTCAGATGTGTTGGCAATCACAGCCCCCCTGAAGGCAGTTGGGGTTGCAAGTGCTCGGCTCAAAGCTGATTAAAGATCACCTTGGTGTAAAGGGTAAATATTTCATAATATAGCTTTCAGCACGTTTTGAAGCAAAACCAAATGTAAGTGCTGCCTAAAATCTTCAGCTTGGTATTTAGAAGAGAACAAATCCTATACTTTGATTAGCATTTTTTGTTTTAAAGTCTATTATTTTAACTATGTCTGCTTGATAATCTCCATGACAAAATCATACAAGTATAGAATTACTTACATGGATGTTGGGTCAGGCAGAGTTCTTTTGTCACATTAGCAAGAGCTCCAAAGTGGCTATCCTTTGTGTTAAGGACTGTAATTAGCCTCATGGAGCAGCACTTCTGCTAATGCACCCTTTTTAACTTTTCTGCAAAGCCACACAAGAGCAGAATTACTGTCTCCTCCCAAAGGAAACAAGCTGACCAGCTGATGTGTGGCTAAAACTAATCAACAGGTTTCCCCTTGCCCATAGGTGGTCTGGCATGTTGTTGCCAGGTGGGAACTTTTCCTCCCCACAGTTATTTAGCCATAGCAAAGGATAGTTGGGTCCCTCCTTGGCTTTTCTGACTACAGCTCTGAATAATGTTTCGCTAGGGAAACCTCTCTAATTCAAGATGTGCTAACAGAGCTTGGGTTTAGGCATTTAGAAAAATGCAGGGGGGGGATACAGTGTCTTTTTTTTAGATACCTACTTTGCTAGACTTCTAAATTCCACTAGTCAAAGCACTTTAACCTTGGCTAGCCTCATTAGCAGTTACTAATTAGCTCAGGTTCCTTCAATATGCCACTTCTATTAAGGAGGTAAGTTCTGTTCTTCTATATTTTAATATATCCTTTGAATTTCTAAAACCTAGATTTTATCATCTAGAGAATTGGGCATTTAAATACAGCATTTACCACTGAGCACAGTTTTTATTTGTATGAAGCAGACCACACATATGGTAAGCTTTCCTGAAATATATGCTTGGGAAATCTCCATGTTTCTTGTAGGATCTAAAATTAGATTCATATTGGGAGGTTTGACCCTACCTTCATTTAATCAATTTCTGTTACTTATTAGAAATATCTCTCCCTCAATCTTTTGTGCTCTCAAAGATAATGCAGATTGCTCATTATCACTTATTTCCTACATCTCTCTACAATAAGAATTATTTTCAGGACAAAACGTTTCTCTGGATAGCAAGTAATAAAACCAAAACAATAACATTAGAATTCATGAACTTCCAGAAAGCACATAATTTAATTTAATTTGAACTAATTACCCCTAGAAATCAATTGTGCTAGTTTTATGGCACTATCCATGACTTTTTCTTTTGCTGTGACTGAACGTGTGGCTGTGCTACAAATTCTCTCTCTCTGAATTTAAAAGAACATTAAACGTCTCTGCAAAGGAGCTAAATAAAGTTAGGAAGAGGACATATTTTTCTTTCTCAAATGAGTATTTCAGGTGATTTAGAACTCCTTCAGCAAAACACCAAGCAAGCAGGGAGGTAAAAAGTCCTAGACACCATATTAAAAGAGAAGGAGCCTTCAAAGATGATACTTTATAAGCAAGAAAGCTTCAAAGATAAGATTGGGATGTCTTGAATTTACTTCTTGCTCCAAATGTTAATTGTTCAGCTTCTGCTTACATTAAAGTGACTGTCCTGGTTGATCTATCCAGTACAAGAATCTTAAACTGGGCTAAAATTGTAATTAACTCTCTCTTTTAGGCTACTTTGCCTATTGGACACCATGAGAAGGGACTTACTAGAAATGAAAATCAGATCTCCCTGCTTCTATTTTCCCATTTCTAGATTAAATGGGATGGGAAAGAAGTACAGATGGTGGTTTGGAAACTTAATTACTCAGATCATCTCAGAGTAAAAATTTATTCTACTTTCTCAGTGGAATCCTCAGAATATTACAGATGCTACATTTCTAGTTTCTTCAGTCAGTTCTGGGTCTATTTTTGGTTGTTGTTTTGGGGTTGATTTTTGGGGGTTTGACTTTGTTTTGGGGTTGTTGGTGTGTGTGTGTGTGTGTGTGTGTGTTGTCCTGGATCAGAAAACTCCACTGTTTTCTAATGCTGTTCCCTTTCATTCAGCTAATAGAAAACCTTGACTTTTTCAGATGGCTACAGTTTTCTTTCCTATTCCTAAAATTCTCAACTGCCTCAAAGTCAACAATAAATGCCCTGTATGTAAATGCACAGGAGAGTCAACAGAATACAGACACCCATCTCTTGCTTTTCTTTGCATCCCTTGTTCCAAACCCAGTAATATCTACCTTTTGGGGAAGCTGAGGTGCAACCTGTTGATAAGGAAAAATCATATTGAAAGGAGTAGATGGAGGAGAAACAGATCACAGACAGATTTAGCCATGGTCTTGCCTGCTTGGCTATTAAAAGTAGTATTGCAGTGAATAATAAAAATGTTATGAGCTTCTATTTTCTTAACATGAGTTATTTAAAAATAATACGACTTCAAATAAAAGTGTTAGGGTTTTTTTTTATTATTACCTTAATGCCCATTTTCATTCTGGCTTTTCTTGTAACTTTCAAGGAATACAAAGCCAAGCACATTCTTCAGTTAGTAGTAACTGATTCCCTGATGAGAAAATTCTCGGTGTTTAAAGCCTCTGCCAAACATCTTCACCCTACACTGTACACTGCTCTTCTGTTAGTATTGTGCGTGTGCATGTGTGCCTATTCAGACACAATTTATACCTTGGCTCTTAAAAATTTATCAATCCACTTGTTTCACATGAAGTCCAAGAATAATGTTATATGCCTCAGAAAAGTTCATAAGGAGGAGGGATTTGATCTAAGATTGTTGTGACTTCTTTAGCAAACCCAACAATCAACTACAGTACTTAATTTTTTTCCAAGGTATTAATATTATGTTCTATCTATACCTCATCATACCATACCCTTTGGCATCAGTAGGAGTTGTATCTGTAAATTCAGAGAGGGCAAATTTAAGTCCACAGTATGTATAGTTAAAGGCATAGCTTGGCAACAGAATTTCCAACATAAAAACCAAGAAGCAACTTGTATCATTTATCCCACGCTGTCTGTTATTTTCCTACACTACTGAGCCAAGTAAGTGCTTTCTGTTTGTTAGAAGAGCAATCTTCTTGCAATATTTACAGGTTTATTCTACTTTAAACATATACAGATTGTGGTGGGTTTTTCCTTTTCCCACTGGTAACTTATACCATATGTTCTAGTATTCTAAGATAATATATTCAAATACAATTTAGGATTTCTATTACTGTAGAGGTTGTATATTCAATATACTTAACACTATGAGTATGATTTTAGAGTGCGGCCTGTAGGCACCCAAAACTAGAGAATTTCATTCTGTTGATTCGAATGGATTTGGGATCAAAACCTTATCTCTTGGGTAAGAAATAAGATGAGTGAAATTGCTAACGAAATGCCTTCATTAATTTGTCGTGAATTTGTTCATAACTTCCTGGCTGCGACTCCGTAGACAAATTGAAAGGTCAGGGTTTTATCAATGGGTACTGCACTGAGAAGCCTGTGACAGAAGCTGTATCCTATTCCAAATGGCTGCAAATGCTAAGCTTTTCAGGAAAAAGGCAGTACCTAGTGAACACTGAATGTTTACAGGGAACTATTCTGCCTGGCATTCTTTATGAAAATCAATTATGCTCAACCAAAGTGTTTCTTGTCTGAGGGAGGCTATTTATAGAGACACCTACAAGGATTTCAGCATACAAGTTACTGCTTATGCAGGGGCTCTCTCCAGTTAAAGTGACAGAATTACACGCTGATGTTAAATGAAACACGTATGTATGTCTTGTGCAAATTTCAGGCCAATTTAGATAAAAAACAGTTTTATTTGGTTTTAATTGACCAGGAATCGTGTGCATTTGGATAGTTTAAGAGATCCTCTTTTTTAGTGTTTGATGCTTATAAATAAACAAATAAATAAATAGAAAGGTTTCAAGTTGACATGCAGGATTCCTTCTGTTCGTCTTGAGCCTCCTTACTTCTCCAGTAGAAAAAAAAAAAAAAATCAGAGGATGAAACTCATTTTTTCTTTCTTATAATTTGATTGAAATTCTGGCCTTTGTTCATATGGTTGCAAATTAAAACGCAGTAGTTATCATCATTAGCTAAATACAACAAGACTTCAGCTCCATGTCTTAAGGGCCTTTTTGATTACCTGACTTTCCAATGGGACCATTACACTATGGTTTTCCTAAAAGCCTAGCAGCAGTGTACACAAGAAGTAAAAGGTTCGAATGCCGTTGTGAGANTAGATGTGCAGAACAAGACAACCCGAATACGGAGGAGACATCATAAACAGTGTTAATATGCTGTTAGTCCCTCTACAGGAAGGACCATACAATCCATAGAAAGCTCAAGAGCCCCTTCAAGTTAGTGAGCAATTAAAGAGAGACTCAGGGCAATCAATGTATTTCAAATTCTGACCATAACAATTAAGATTCTGGATTTTAGGTGCTGTGACCCAAATGAAAGGCTCTGAAAAGGAAGATTTCAATGTAAAGGAGACAGAACTTGGGATAAATTGGGAATGGCTCTTTCATTCACACAGAAAGTGATGTGAACAAGGTTTGAAAATCATATTTCAAGAGCATAATAAAGAATATTATAACAACAGAGGAGAACCCAGAACAGAAAGAACAGAGCAACATCTCTTTTGGCACTATATGTCTCAAAGCAACCAGATATCTCTCTGAATGGGGAACAAGAGTTGGAAGGTCATAAAAAGGGTGATACTAAATCTAATGCAATTTATAACCAGTATTTCCTTTTAATATTTGTTTATGCTTTTTTTCTTTCATGGAGTATTAACAAGTATGGGGAAAGGAATACTGTGATTTGCAACGTATCAAACCATCACAGAGCTAAACAATGTCCTGCCGCCTTTGCACAGATTGTGTTGTTGACTTTTGAAAAAAACAATTAAAACCAAACAGCAACACGCTGAGGAATGCAGAGATCACTTACAGCAGCAAGATCACTCCTAGCAGCAAGCAGCAAGATGATGCTATGTGCATCATCCTGGCCAAGCTTTTTACTGTGGTTGAGGAAACATTCAGGCAAATCTCCACTTAAAAAAATACTGGATTTAAAATTAGGCAAAATTAAAGAAAAGGAAAATAAGAGTTTTCCTAAACTGAGTCTTTCATTAGATTTTTGGGGTTTTTTTTCTACTTCTGCCAGATATATTTTCAGGTTTTCCCTAAAGAAATTGGCACTCTGAGCAAAATCTAGAACTGTGCACTTTCTTGGAAACTGGCGAGCTCAGCCAAATATTTCTGAAACATGCAAATACATACAAACTATAAAAACAGGGAGGACATAGTAAAAAGAAGAAGAAATGAAAAATAAATTCATTTTTCCAGTGAATTTTTTGCATATGGGGAAATTTAAAAGATCCAGCACTTCTTGTGATAACTTCTTCCTTGAAGCATTGATGGTCAGAGATTTCATTTTGTGTAGGAAATGCCTGCTTAGGGTTACACAGAATTACTTGAAATATAAACACTGAAATCTCTAAATTAATAACTAATGGCCTGTGACTACCTGCAGCTTCTCAGAAGATACGTGTCATTGGAGACCATCATCCCTTTCCACACAGCTAGCACGTGGGAGAAGGCCAGCAGCAGTCTTGCTTTTTGCAATGTCCTGGAGCACTTCACACTTCTTGTAGCAATTGACGGTAATCCTCTGTTTTTACAAGAAATATCATAACCATGTGGGAAACACACAGCAAAGCAGCAGAGACTTTGAAAGTGCCACATTCGGTATGTCTGTGATTAATGAGATTTATGTTAGTACAAGGAAACACAAGCGTTAGATCAAAAGCTATTTATGCAAACTTCATTTTACTGTATATTTGGGCTTGTTATGGAGTTATTTATAGGTACAATTTACTTAACTAGTGCTTCTGTGTCCAGCTTCTGTTTCTAAAATTCATCATCTGGTCTGTTCAATAATATATGTTTTGATATGGAAAGCAAGAAACTCTAAATGTTATAGGAGGAAAGGAAAACACATGCTGATGTTTATTAACTTTTAATGGATATGAAGCATGAAGGAGAGTGCATGTAAAATAAATGTGAACACTGGCTTGCAAGATAGTAAACAGAATGAGTGAAAAGATGGTTTTGTTTCACAATTACTGACATTTAATGGAGGAGGAGCTGTTTCTGCACTCAGCATCAGGAATCTTAACTTCAGGTCATTCTGCCATCCTGCAAATTGCACTGCATTGTGCAGATCCTTATTTGGCATAAAGGGCCCTGATGTCCGAGTCTGAAGAAGTGGCATTCAGAGCACAGACAGAATCAGACTCTTGGAAGTCATTGCTTCTGAACTGGTAGCTAAAGCTTTGCTGCAGGGGACCAGTGCTGAGTTTCCAGCCTGGCCCTAGGCAACAGCGCGGAAATGGAGAATGGATTTCAATACATTACTTAGTGTAGAATTTTGTATACCCTCACTACCTGAAAGAAAAATATGCACTGAAACCAGAGCAAATACTGTTATGAGCAGTGACTTCCAGTTTTTGAGTTTGTATCTAGCAAGTGTTGAGTAAGAGGAGGCAGCACTGGGCAAATGGGGAAATGGGATTTGGAAAAAGCCTTCTTGCATAACCTTTGATTCATCCTTACAATAAAACTGTGTTCATGTCATTGTTAGTGACAGGAAGATGAGTGTAATCCTTGTGGGATTTATATATTGGTGAGTCTTAATCACTTCTCCCCGCAGGCTAGTGAAGGGCTCATGTCAGCAGTCAGAGTGCAGACAGTGACGCTTGAACAAAAACTTCTTTAAAGCCTTTCTGGCAAGAGCCCTTATTTTTATTCCAGTTACTGTCAAAAGCACAAGTGAAAACTGAAAAGTCCCCAGGCATTTTTTGAAGTAATAAGGTGGAGGATTTCTCCCAGAGGAAGGTGGACAGAGTTAGAGGCACATATTACCGTGCGTTCGGAGTGCCAGGGTCTCAGGAGAGACCTACGCAGAGCTTTTCGACCAGCCTCCAAAACTGCAGTAACTCCACGTCAGAGAGCCTTATAAAATGATAAAACAGGGAGAAAGGATCTTTGTGATGGTAACCAACATTTGTAAACTTGCCAAAAATTAGGTTATTCTGCTGTATGGATCCAGGATCAAGAGAACTACAGAAGCCACATTTAAATGTTTTCCAAAACATTCGAGCACAGCTGCAATGTAGACCTGAAAGCCCCATTTCTTGTAAACTAGCTGTCAAAGCTATGAAATAAGAAGATGGCACTTGAGTTGGGATTTTTCTTGGTGAAATCCAATAGTGCTCGTCCACCTTGCTGTTAAATACCAATGTAAAGCTATGAGTTCCATGGTCTGAAGGACCTCTAAGCTAACGTGAGCTTGGTTACATCTCTCTGCTTTGGTTTTCTTCTCTATTCCAGAGTCCCAGTCAAGATTTCTGTTGTTTCAGAGCCTCTGAATTAAAGAACTTATCATTCTCCTCAACACCCTCCTCTCTACCCCTCCTTCCAGACTTTTCTGAGGTGGGCACCGGCTCTGGAGAGCTGTGAAACCTCCCTTTGGCCAATCAGATAAATAGTTTTAGCAGCATTTCTAAGTTAGAAATTTGATAAAGGTATATGCTGGTTGATGGACAGTTTTGAGGGCTTCTCATGGTCTGTTAACCCAAAAGGTTGAGATCTACTGGTTTAGAGAACAGAAGTGAAAATTGTCATGAATGCCACCCTGCAGTCAGGACTCAGCACAAAACTTCAATATGGCTTTTTTTACAGTCCCCCTTATATGCAGCTGCATAAACAAACTAGTCTAACTCCTTTATAGAACTGGAGTAGGAAAAGCAGGGAGGTAATAATAGAAGCAAACACTAGAAGTCTTCAGGTGGTAAAGTAGGGGAAGTTATATATCTTAGATGGCTAAATATACCTGAGTGACTTACTGCTTTCGTACTTTCAGAACTGGAAAGTCAGTTCTGAAAGAGTTGTTTCTTTCCAGCATTACTTAGCAAGCTGTTAGACTGACCTTCAGGAAAAGTTATGAATACAGTGCTAAACAATACTTCTTACCAGGAGTTTAAGAAACCTTTAATATTGCATTCAGAACTGTGTTTCTTACTGTCTGTAGTATTTTTGAGCTGCTTGTTTTGTTTTCTTTCTCTTCCTGGACCTTCTCTTGACATTACTGGGGGAATATGTCCAGCACTTCGTACATTCAGACAAAGAAGAGTTTGTTCTTCAAGGAAAGACTCAGTTTTTCAGTTACAGAACCAAAATGTAGACCAGTTTCCTCTACACTTTGATACTTCTTGCTTTTTCCCACCCCACACCTTTTGGGGTGGATGTTGATAAATAGGAATAATGAAAAAGTTTATCAGGTTCTTAATTTGGTTCCTGCATGGATCAGACATTTTTTCAGCTAAAAAGGGAGAATCTTCCATCACTCTGTGTCCAGAGAAGACAATCTTTGTGGTTGTAATCATTACTGCTATCTTATCCTATTGTTACTTTATTATTATTATCTTATGTGCTCTTTTTCACTGGCAGTTTTATTTTTAGTGGTTGGCAACAATGTCAGATTTGCAATTAAATGACGCCAAATGGGCCAGTGTCTTCAGAAGAACAGATAGCTGGTAGCATGCTGCTTATTTGTGTAATAGGTATTTTTATTAGAATTTAACAGACCAGGATAATTACAGGTGAACACAAGACAATATTTTTTTTTTTATCTTCTCTCGTAAGCTAATTGTTCACAATGGTGAAAAGAGAGGATTTGCATATTTCCATAACGAAGTACAAATGAAAGCCGAGTGTGAAGGGAGAGCAACCCCAGCAGTGGCTCCACGTGCACACTGGGGTGGCTGGTGGATTTGCTGTATGAAGTCAAAAAGTGATGCAAATATCAATGTACCAAAGGGAGAGGTTTCTGCCTGCAGCCCTCTGTGAGTAGAACTCCAGCCCTGTTTCTGAGAGTGGTTATGCTTACATTTTAATATGCCTTTATTAGAGTATAAAAATGTAAATGCCTGCAGATTGGCTGCACACAATTCATTGCAGGGGGCACAGAATTCCCTTTGCTTGGCTTTGTGTGTTTAATCAGAATAATTAATGAGCCTGGCAATTTAATTCTGCATAATCATGTTCCCATAAGCAATTCCGCAACTCCTCATTTGTCAAATTCTGCAGGACAAGCAGAAATAGTACAAAAATAGTCATGAAACAAACCCCGAGCTCTACTGGGTGCTGCCTGCACCTGGATGTTCACGAAAAAATTAAAACCAAAAAGACCTAAGTACAAAAATTAGAATTCTCCATCTTTAACCTCAAGATTTTGTGCTTCACATGTGAAAGATTAGGTAGTAAATTGGACTCTTCTAATGTTTCAGATTGCTGGTGAATTTAAATCATGAGGAATAACAGAAGTCAGGGGATGTTAATTGATGAAGGGGGCAGTATCAGCCCCTCAAAATGTGTGTTCTTTACAGACACTGTTGCCTTTCCTGCTGAGACTTTTACAAACATTACCCAGACAAACATTGCCCAGACACCAAGTCTGAAGATTCTCTCTTACCATCATCCAGATAGGGTTTTCAAGAGCAACCTGAAATAATGACAATTACTCCTATGTTTTTACAAAAGTAGCTTAAGCACTTTGGATGTTAATTGTTAGTGGAAGACAGTAGGATGTGTAGTCTAACTAATGATCATTTGAAAAATCATTTGAAAAACCATCAGCATTAAGTTTAGTTCTGGGGGTGTTCCGGCTCTTATTCATCCTGTAACATAGGTCCCATTCCCAAACCATTTTTACCCTTCCTAGGTGGGGTAGAAAAAATGAAATGCTCTCTGCAGTGAGTCATAAGAATCCATTATTCCTTTCCTAGCAGGACCTGTATGTGCTAAAAGGGAACATTTCTAGGAAAATGCTACAGATTTTTACAGTTTGGAAGAACTACTGTGTGCAATCTTTTTTTTGTGTGATGCCTGTGAGTTAGAGTACAATGGCCTAGAGAGTGGGGATTGGAAAAGTATGCTGTGGAAACAGCTGGCACTAAAAAAAGAAGACTCAGTGAAGTGGGGAGCTGGCAGCATTCTGAAAGCTCTATGTCTGGTCATGAATCGAGAGCTTATGATAGACCTCAGTCCATCACATATTGTTGAAGTGCTGTGATTACACTGAACCAGTCAAGCAGCACCAGCATCTATCTAGATCAGAAAACTGTATTTTTTGTTTTTCCTTGCAAGTACAATAAATAAAATTCAAAACATTAAAATAATATTTGAAAGATTGGCGGAGACTTTAGAGAGCCCTCATAGTGGTTTCAATTAGTTAACCACGAAGGCACATGTAATCAAAGTGCTGTCTCAGGGAGACAAGAAGTGCAGTCAGCAGGAGAATGCAATGTCTTCAGTTTCCATGGAAATTTACTCAAAGGAAAAGGGAAGGTAAGCAGTTGCTCCATATATAAGGCTGTAAGATATTCTTATATCATAAAGTCACCTAGCCTACTATAAAAAAAAAACCAAAACAATAAGCTGCGATATCAGTTTTAAAATTCTGTACATATATAGATAGGCAGTGTAAATTTCTAGAGGCCAAGCACACAAGGAGAGACTTCAAAATTACACCTGTTAATAAGCTTGCTTGGTAACAGGCACAGTCTGCTGAGTGAGCCACAGCTGTCTCTGCCAGAGTAACTCCTATTTTTAGAATGATCACTGCATTCTCCAAGCTCATCTATGACTTCATTGGCTACACAAAAATGTTAGCTAGCCTGACAAAAGCCAACACCAGGTGATGATTTTTATGACTGCAGCTACAAATATGAATGATGCTTTTATGCCTGTTTTTTTTAATCTTCATTTTACTCAGGTGGTACTTGGTTTTGTTTAAAAAATGCAGGAGACCTCAATTCTAGAGTGGAAACAAGTGATCTTTAGTAAGGGATGCAACTGCTGCTTGGAAAGTCTAAACAAAGGAGTTTGGGGTTTTTTTTTATTTTCTTGTAATCAGTGCTATATTTGTTGCTCACATACTTAAAATTAATTTATTGATTTGTTTTGACTGAGTGTGTGTTCATGCTTTTATATTATTTATGATGCTATTTTTGTCCCCTACCTGGAGTCCAAAATACCCTAAGGGAGTTAGGATGAAGTCTTTTACAATGTCTGCATCCGCTCAGTTATTGGTCAGCAGCACTCAGAAATAGAAATATCTTTTTAGTAAATCCAACAGCATTAATCCAAATGCAAATGCTGAATTCTGCAAGTGTAAGCTGTAAGGAAGTATTTAACAAAACTCAGTTTTCTTTCAGTGAATCACCAGGGTCCTTCTGAAGTCACCTCTCTTGCCTCCTGGCTACATATT
>VZTM01010303.1:247031-261351 GCA_013400555.1 Jacana jacana | reverse complement strand
GGTGGTATTGTCACAATTCAAAGGTAAACTAATGAAGATGAAGATCTCATCATAAAATTTTGTGAGAAATGGTCCTTCTCTCATGTCTGAGTTTGTGGAGCAAAGAGGTGATTCCTGGTCATCTTAAACCCGGAGTACAGGCAATGTCAGTATGAGCCTTCCTTCATCCCTTCTCTTTGCATTACTGACGCAATTGCTTATACTCTATTTTCATTTCAACCTGCTGATTGCCAACAAGGGTCACATGTGATAAACATCATAATTTCAACCATAAATGTTGACACTACTTCACCAGCTAGAGGTTTGTTTGCCTCTCGCTTTGCATGATATAAAGGGTGATGTTTTTATATGGAGCCTCGCTAACATGAAACCATAGTAAATAATTAGGTCCATAATCATCTTGCAGAGATTTTGCCATTTAAGCTAACTACACTGGAAGTGTATGAGGTTCTGAGATTTATGTAGTAATTATCTTTTGCTGTTAGGGTCTGATCCAGCTTCCACTGAAGTTAATGTACATTTTATCATGCCAGTAGCAGTTGGCTCAGGCCTTTAGGAGTGCACTTATTAAAAATAATAATAATTAAAAATTAAGTATAATATTGCTTTTGGATTAAAGTAGTGTCATATTTAAGAGATAATTAGACTTGCTGAAACATTATGGGTTTGGCAGTCAAGTGTGAGAACCACTTTAGAATAAGAATGCTATTTAAAAGAAGTACAAGATCATTGTTAGTCAAAGAAAAATAGTGTGAGATCAAAAGACCAAGTTGAGAGTTTTGCTAACTTAAATTTTTGTTACCTTTTGGTAGGCACTGGGATTTGGGCTGAAACGGAGCCAGGTCTACCTGAAAACCACCTCTAAGCAAACCTATACAGTCACAATTGGTGACTGGCCCTTTTCTTTTAGTCATGCAATGCTGCCACCGTATAAAGTAGATTTAAACAACAAATATAACCCGTTAGCATGAATATTGCACAGTAATTTGGTGAAAGCATGGAGCATCCCTAATGCAGTGACAGAAAGACACCGTATTTCGTATTTTCCTCAACATTGAAATAAACTGCTGTGCAATTGCATGGAATTTGGCAAGCCAGAAGTGAAATCCCTACAATGCTGAGGATATATTAGTTATGACGTTCCCATTTTAGATCACCCGGAATGCCTGTGGCATATTAATTCCTGAAATGTTTCCTCTGAAGAACTAAACCGCTGCTTTAATTACCTGATGCCGCCCCCTCCTCCAACCCAAAACATAAACAAATTTACTTCTCAGATGCAGATAAGGAGAACAAATCAATAACACCGTTGTGAAACAGTACAGGCTTCAGGAGACAGCTGCAAGAGTAAATAGGTCCATTTGTTTTGAAATCCTTCCTGAACATCATGACTCATCTTCCGGATCTATTTTGGGCTCTGTCGTATGTGTGTGTGGCTGAGGTCACACTCACAAGTAATCCCAGCAGCTGAAGCAGTGAGAGTTGTCAAAAGGAAGAGTTTATTACGTGGATTTGCTGTATAGAAATGCCTTTTCATGCTCTGCCTGTTCATAAAAAGAATATGAGCAATAATCTGTCTCGGCTGCAATGACTTAAATCTTATTCAGAATTGGAGAGAGCTTCAAATTCCTTCTCTAGATAACGTCAAAACTAACCCTTAGCTTCCAGGGAAATCTGGTAAAAAGAGTTAACACCTTTTTATTTTATCTGGAATGCAGGTTCAGGAGGGGTCAAAGAAATTATATATATTTCTAGGTTTTAGATAGTACCTTTTGCCCTAGTAATGCTCCCAGAAGACTGAAAAGGTCACTAGCTGATTTCTACCCATTCATCCTCTAATTAGGTAATTTCAGTATGTACGCACTTGACGCTAAGCCTGATGATGATGAGTGCATTTTTAGCTCGGGTGTCAATTTGGAGAACCGCAAAGAGTAGAAAACACTAACGCTGGCTCACTGGGACGCCTCGAGCTGGGTCTTGGTCAGGGCACAGGATGAGTCACCTCCGGCTGGCGGAGAGCGCTGCTCAGCTGGACGAGCAAACCTCTCCGCTGGGAGCATTACCCATTTGGAGGGAAGCAGATGTGTTGGGAAAGGAGAGAGATGAGGCACCCATAGTACACTCATGAAGAAAATGGTGTGTTTTCATCAGTTTTTAAGCTTTTCATTTAGTCCTTTTGGGAGCTGAGAATAGTGGTGAACTTTAATACGAGCATCTGGATGCAAGGATGATAGATAGCTCATAGAGTCAGACAATGAGAAGAATAAGAATCCACTAATTTCACTAGAGTACTGTTAGTGTGCCCTGATCACCCCAGAGCAATTCTTGCTTTCAGGCTTGACAGTCTTGGAATTCTGGGAACAGTATTGTGTTACAAACAAATGCTAGGAAAAAAAATCCAACCCTGTGATCTCTGCTATTCAATAAAAATTCTGGGGCAGTTCATCTCTGGATCAGACCATGACTTTCAAAGAAAACTTGGTTGGCAGTTTGATTTGGGATTTTTATTGCTGCTGATCGCCTATTTGATTTTTGAGGGTTTTGAGGATTTTTTCCCCAAAGCTCCTAAGCCCTTTGCAGTACAGAGAACTAATGAACTTTCCAACCAAATTAGGATGAGAATGGGTGTTTCTCAAAACCCTGAGGTTTTGGGATCCATAATGGGGATTTTGTTGTACTCTGACAAAAAAACTCATCTCTAGGTTTAATTCTTTCACCAGTGTCCTGGGAATAAACTATGATGGGAAGCAAGTAACCTTCTGGCCAGGATTGGCAGGCCAAGTACTCAGTCTGCTCTCTGACATGGTAGGTTCTCTCATTCTTGCTTCCAGGTCTTGCTATAATGTCCATCCTGACCCTATCACAGAAAAGTTTTGAAAAACCAGAAATGATTGGCAAACAGCAGTAAAATAGCCAGTATAAACCTACTAAGAGCCCTGATCACAAGGGACTCTGGACACTTTGGAGCCAGCAGTGAATGCAGACACAAAAAGCCATTTATCAAACAGTAGCATAAAGTCCCTTATGCTTCTTTTTCTCTTCCTGAGTATCACCAGTCTGCTTTATGGTGGATGGCTTTACAGACTTTAAGGACCTTTTCAGAATAACGGCTGAAGCAAATGAAGAAATAGTGGCTATACTTTTCTAGTTAAGTAACTGGAGAAGAGATCTTTCAGTTCATGAAGGAAAACTGATGTTTTCAAAAATTTCATGCTCCATATAAATTCCCATCTCTGCTGTATGCCAGTAAACATATTGGCACTGTGTCTTCCAGATTCTGCATATTTATTGGTCTGATATATTACTGTTACAAGAATTTCTAGTATCTAGAATAGTTCTGTGAAGAAACTTATCAAGAAATTTGGACACCAAAACCTAATAAATACTAACTAGAACAACATACGTTGTTATCAAACTGCAGGCATGATCATTCATCTGGAGCAAAGAGACCCCAGCAGTGTACCCAGCAACATTCTAACAAGTGACACGTTCAGAGTATCCAGAGGGTTATTAATTTATCTTAATTTTGTGGGAGTAGTAGGAGTAGTACCAAGATTATGTGCTAAAGGGACAAAGACATTTCTTTAACATCTAGCCATCTGGGTAACTTTCACCCATAGAAACTCACTGGCTTGATTCTAGCAGAGCCAGGTAACAGAGTAACTTGCCTTGCAGTTGCTATGACTCTCCAAGATGTAATCTTCACAGCACAATGACTGACTGGTATTGATATGCCCTGCTTTAAAATATATAAGTAAATAAATAAACAAAGTAAAACCAAAAGAGAGTTGTTGTTTTTTTCTCCCCACGGTTGAAAAATGTAACTAAAATTTCATGTTTACCAGGTGAGATGTACAGACCAATCTGACGAATCTACTGGGCTGTCTATGATACTGATATAAAAAGCTTCAGTAAAGTAAGCCAGTAGGGGCTTTTGCTTTTGCATTTAGTGGTTTGGTTTCTGAATCCAGATGTAGTTCTTGCCTACCCCACAGTGAAACTCTGGCATTTTTTTTAATGCAAATCATAGACAAGTTGCAACAGAAGACAAGGTGCATTGGAAACATAAACTGCTGTTACTGCACTCTACTGCAGAAATTTGGGAGCTGCAGTACAACAGAATCTGCTGAATGCTATAAGAACACAAAAAAAAAGTAGAGATTTTTGCAGAAGTACTGTCTGTCAATTAATAAGTTCATTTTTCTCCCCAGAGAAAATAGATTTTCCTTCTGTACAGACATTTTTTTATTTCCTCACAGTGTGCAGTTCTATAAATTGCATGCAAGGGACTCGGTTGGAATTTACAGATGACTGTAGCCTTTTATTGTGTTTTATGCACTTGTAAAACTAGAAAGGCTACTGTAACTACAGTAGCACAGTAGTCCTTTTTTACACAATGTGATTTAGGGAAATCTAATATCTGATAAGTTATTACGTGATTAACATTAACATTTTTCCTGCCCTTTTCTGGTTTAGTACCTCATTCCTAACACTAAGTTCATTGGCATTTTCCCAGTCATGCTCAAGGATATTCATTACGTGATCATTACTGCCCACCTTCAACTCACTTTGGGGGAATTTCCAGTCTCAGACAGTTATAGAGTTTGGAGAACCCTTCGGTAATTTTAAAATTTTGTCAAAATCAAATTGTATCTTCAGCACTATCCAAAACTTCTGGGTGTCTGTGAGACATCGTGTGCCCCCCAGCATTGCCCCCCATGAGGAGCTGCAGTGATAACCTCCGACAGCACAGCTGTAGCTTTGTTCCATGCCGTTACCCACGACTGGTGGCAAGTGAAGTTTCTAAGCTTACCTTGGGCCTTAAAGGGTTCCTCTCCACCCCTTTTGTCTTTTTGATGCGTGCCTTTTATCCCAATACACTGGAAGCTATTTCTTGAAATGGATTTGTGCTAAAAATAAGGACCATTGAACCCAAATGTGCCTGAACTCTGCAGGTTTGATTTGCAGGGAACATGCCTTTCTGCACTGCCAACTTTGTGATTTCAGGCTGAAGTCTCCTGACATTTGCTGTTTAAGTTAATGTCCTGTCTCAAAGACCGGTGATTGTAAGACTCTTGGCTTTCATCTTGGTGAAATCTCTAGGCCTGTAACTGCATGGGAAAGTTTGAAAATTTACTCTGAGTTCACTTTATGTTTTCAGAAACAAAGACAGAAGATGTCCAATTAAAAAAGAAATTAGGTGATTTTCCTTTTTTTCCTTTTTTCCTTTTTTTCCTTTTTTTCTTTTTTCCCTTTTTTCCTTTTTTTTTCCTTTTTTTTCCTTTTTTCCTTTCCTCTTCCTCTTTCTCTTCCTTTTCCCTTTCCATTTTCATTTTCCTCCCCTCTCCTATTTCCTTCTTATGGATTTTTTATTATCATTTTTTGATTGTGGCACCTTTTCTAAAATCAAATCTTTTGCACTGGGCAGAATGACACATTGCCTATACTGTTATTTTTGTCACTGTTGTTGAGAAGTTATTAACTCTTGAAAATTGTTTTGAAGACCTTTCAGTTACTACTTATTAAGTTTGGCTGTAAATGGTCAGTTAGCATAACATATTGATGCCAGCTGACCCCCCTTTGCAAAAATCAATGACATTAGATTTTTCAGAATTGGAATGAAATGAAAGTGCTTTGGGTTTGTTGGCTGTAAAGCAAGTAGTTTTAAGCCTAAAGAAATGAAGGTACAGATGTCTGACAGGAAAAACAAACCAAACCAAAACAAAAAAAAACCCACAACAAAACCCAAACTAAGAAAGGTGTTAGAAAGAAATGAAAACTGAGAAAATCTGAGTAGTTTTCTTCAAGCAATATCAATTTCAAAGGACTGTTTAGCACCGAGAAGCCAGAACTCTTGGTGCTGGCACTCCACCCATAATTTTGTGCTCCAAGGAAAAATGATTTTTTAGCTGGAGATGTTTGACTACCTCATAGAAATAAAACTGTGGGATGTGCAGGATGCTGCACTATATATATATCCTCCAGCTTTACCAACTTTTGATAGATTCTCTGTAATAATTTTCTACACGTTCCCTCTTCCTAGTCACTTGACTTTGAATGCCACAAGTAGCTGACAGCTGCTTCCTGGGGGAGAAAGGGGATAGAAAGGGCCCTCACCTGCTTTGAAGAGGCCAAAGAGGGAAAAGGAGTTCCCCTCCAAACCTGGACTCTTCTATCACAGTTATAAACCATCATGAAGTCAGTGTTGGAGAATGCCTGTGTGTTTGACTCTGCAGATTAACATTTAGGGCATGTAGCTGGTAGGGAAAAGACATTGTTTAAGATGCACACTCCATGGTGACACATAAATGTGTGACACCATCACTGAATTAAATATAAATAAATAAATAAATAAATAAAAATTTTAAAAACACCAAAACAGACATAAGTAGGTTTTCCCCCTCTCATATGATTTCCTTACTCCCTAGGCTACAAGGCTGGGATATTTCCTCTCTGATGTCCTAGCTTTCTAGCCATTGCATTTTTAGAATTTATCTCAGTTTTTCTTGGATCAGAACCTTACATTTGAGTTGATAACATTCTGTCCGTTTAAAACCGAAGCTGAGGCTTTAGCTCCTCCACTGTCTTGTCCCAGCTGCAGTCAGCATGTCATGGCAACGCTTACCTTGTACTGGCAACGAGTCCAGGATGCTGAAGGGTAGCAAGGGGACTATTCCGTTTCAACCACTGTCACTCTAAGCTTTCCCCGAAATTCCTGTGCTTTCCTGCAGGCACCAGGAACAGCAGGGTTTCTCAGCCTCACCACCAGTAGCTGGCTGCCACTTCACAATACCGAGAGGGTGTTGGAACAGTATATTCAGCAATTACAGCCAGCCTCATTGGAGTATTCAATTACTGCTGGCCAGTAGCTGACATTAGCCAAGCCATGGAGATGCAGAAAAGACAATGAGGCTTAATGCTTCATAGCTCACTCTTGCTTCTTGCCAAACTGGGTTGTTGGGATTTGGGGTTTTGCTTTGTTTTTTTCTTTTAAACAATCATTAGGGAAGTATATGATGCAATACAATGTAATCTAAATGTTTCTCCCTCATAGAACTTTGATCTTCACTGCCTGGGTGTTCAGTACTCCTTTCAACTTAGCAGCCTGTTTGTTAAAGCAGCAGAATTACATGCAAAGTTATTTTGTGGCATAATTTTAACAGCATTTGTCCTGTACTCTCAAATCTCTTGGAAAGGGGTTTTCCACGTGCCTCCTGGCTTGGAGTGCAGAGGGTCTAGCATTTGGATAGGGTGGCTCAGTGGGCTTTGTAGGTCAGACCTATGTTCTTACTCCATTAAACATCAAAACACATTAGAGAGTTTTGACATTTCCATTTCATACCTATTGTGACATTTGCATTTTGTAACTTTTTTTTTCCCCTTGTATTTCTTGCATGTTTCCCCCCTTCCCCTATTCACCTTCCTCTTTTTCCACCTCCTTTTCCTGGGCAGTTCAAGCTTTGATGATCTGATTAGACTCCTCCTCAAAGTGGAGTTAAGCTGGGATTGAAGAAAAGTGTTTGCTCACTGCTCAGAAATAGAAACTGGCCAGGAACCATGCACACCACCTGGGACCAGAAAATAATTAAAATGGTAATAGATGTAACTCTGGCGGTAGGACTCTCCAGAGTGTCCTTGCAGGGGGTGCTAAAAGACCGTGTCTAAGGGAATTTCTCACTGTGCAGCTAAGAAGAAGAGATTGAAACATTAACATTCAAGAAATATTGACAATGGGAAAGGAAATATTTTGTGAATGAAAAGTAAATTGAAAGATTGTATCGGTGAAAATGTAAGGAGGGAAAGAAGAGGGAGAATGACAGCATGCTTCACCAAATAACCTCAAATGGCCCTCAGGAGAGAAAGTCACATCTGCCACTCTTCTGCTGTGTCAGCTGGTACTCACAGACAGGGGTGCTCCTATTTCCCCTGGTCACTTTTTCCTTTCTCAGCCTGGACAACAGTCAGTGCAGGGTTATGAGGGAGAAAAAAGAAAGAAGGAGCTGGTCATACAAAAGGAACTGAGATGCAAAGGGGAAGGGGAATAAGAATAGCGGCACTCTTTATTGTTAATGAAGAGTGAGAAATAGGCTGATTTAAGACAACTATTTTTCTCTTTCAGTCCCTAAAAGTCATAATTAAAGCTAGAAATTGACTGATATGTATGAATCTACATCTAGCTTTAAAACATGCTACTAATCCTCCAAAACAGCCTTGTTTCATTATTTAAATAAAAAAGAGGGTCGCTTTAGTAACCAAAGAGTCCCAATTTCTGTCTCAACTGATCCTTGTGCTCAGCTTTGTCTCAACTGATCCCTGGGCTATAACCAGAAAGGAGTATTTTTAGTGCATTATAAATATTTATGGCTTATTTACCCCTATATTTTCAAAAGAGATCTTAGTGTGCTCTGCATGAATGGATATGAGGGCTATAGGAAAATTAAGTGGTTTTCCAACAGAAATCATAAATACTAAATTCTGCAGCAAGCAGGCACTACTCTTAATATTTGCAAAGAGATATTAGTACCAAAAGGTGCTTTCTTTTTTTAATTTTTTTATATTTTTTTTTCCCCCCACAAAGGTAGATGCTTGGTATTTAAAGACCTGATGCTGAATCTGTGTAAAACTTCACTGTGAGATAATTTCCAAAAATCCTGGAGGAACAGAGGAGGGGAGGTGACTAAAATCCAAAGCGTTCACAAGGACTGGAAAAGAGAACAGCCTGCAGAAGACCCTGCAGCAATCCCAGCGTTGCCTTTGTTGCCCAGAAAAGACAATGTCACCAGGGAGACCATTACACAGGGACTGCTATCTAAAAGCTTGGCATCACCTTACCAAAAAAAAAGCAGCAAAACAAACCTATGACATGGACAAATCTCTAGGACCTCAGCACAGCCTGCTGCATCGCCTCAGAAATAAGTAATCTGTGCTTTCCCAACCCCCTAAGAGATCAATTATGGAATTCTTTTGAATAATAAAACATAAGCGAAATCTCACTCTCAGCTGCTACCTTATCTTGCATTTAGATTGAGTCCTCAGAAAGATGGAGGCAGCAGCACAGGAAGGGTAGAGGAAGTTTATAGCCTATAGTTTATGGTGCTCAAGCTTGGCAGGAATAAAGCAGGTATCTTGCACAGAAATGGTTACAGTGATTGATAGGATTGGTTTTGAGCATCTAATTTCAATCCCCTCATTTTTAGACAACTAATGCTGCTGCAGAAACAGTAACTCTGGAGGACAGTTTTGTGCAGGGGGTCCCAGGCCAGCAATAGCTTTTGTGTTGCTCCCCACCTCCCACTGAAGCTGCGGCTGGTCCTCCCCAGTGCCCACAGCCCGCTGCCCAGGGCCACCCTGGGAGCTTCCCTCAGAAAGGAACATTTCTACATGAATTAGCCCTCTAGGATAAGGTTTTAATTAGTGGCATTTCTTTGTAACTGATGCTGCCTAACACTCCAAATGGTCTGTAAAATCCCATCTTAAGGCCATCGTGCAGGAATGAGGAGCCAGTGCCAGTTGCTGTGGTATTTGTACAGGAAACCTGCCATGGATTTCTGCTAGACCAGGATGACATCATGAAGTGATGCATTTGCTTACCTTTACCTCTCACAAATAATACAAGAAGTCCTTTTCCTGCAGGACTTCTAGAGTCCTTCTTGTACCTCCAGACTTTTTTCTCTGTGGGTCCATGATGGAGCATGCTGGTTGTTGATTAAACAGTGAGACAGTGGAATGGGGCAGCAGGCTCTGCATCGTGGCCCGTGGAGTTTTTCCCTTGGTCTGCTGTGCTAAGATACTAACATTGCATGTGGTCTGTCAGATTAGCATTGAACCAATATTTGCAAGCAATGTGTAGGAAGAGCTCATGTGCAATGAAGTGGGTTTGGAGCAGGAAAGTTGCAATATGAATCCTCAGTTTGTCTTCCAGACCTTACCCCCTCCTTGTAGTGAAATCCCTTTGCAGAACAGCCAGGCTCACACCTAGCTGCTGGAAGGAAAATGTGTAGCATTGCATGCTTGTGTTTTCTTTTTCTTTTTAAAAAGAGGGTTTACGTTTACTTTGACAAAAAGAGGGCTAAAGCTGTGGGTCACAAGCCCTGTGGCCACACAGCAGCTGTTGTTGGAGGCTGGTGTGACGGTAAAGCTCCCTACCCCAGCTCTGTGTGTCCCAGCTCATGCCCGGGCACCTGGGAGCTTCACAGAATCCTTCAGAGCCAGGGTGTGGGGTTAAATTTATTTCTGCAACTCCAAAATTCAAGGCTGCAGCTACTGAAGTTAATCACCATAAATTTCATAGAAGTTCACAGACATTTTCTGGGCCAAGTATTGACGTTCATGGAGGTGTTGCATTAAAAAGCAAAGAATTGACTATTTAGACCTCCCTGACTTGGTAACACGTAACCAAAACACTGTTTGGAGAGTGAGATAATTAAAGCAAGTCAGATCACACAGAATACAGTGTCAGAATGTGAAAGGTTAACTTCAGGTAGTGAGACTGTTTCAGAAACATCTCATCCAGAACTGACAGTTTTATAGCCTGCTGGAAAATATACCTTTACTTTTCTCAGCAGCACTTCAGAGCCTTCATATATCAATCGGCCCAGAAGGAAAATGTGAAGATTATTGTTTTGTCTAAACAAAAATAGTCTGCTCCAAAGAATTTGGTGACCAAAATTAATGGGACTAAAATATCATGTCAGGATCATTGAGTGTTTAGTACCTGTTGTTTTTCTTTGGGTCTACACACTGGAATATATTTACAGGATGCAAGAGTCCTTGTGGATTTCCATGGGTTTTGAGCCTGAAGATAAACTCGGCAATACAAAAATACATGTGATTAATGACCAGTACTTGAAATAATACTGCAGAAGTATTGGTAAAGGTCAATTTCTTATATGTCTCTATTCCATCTTGTTTACTGTGGGAAATGTTGGATATGTTGCTGAAGTCCCAGTAGGATATATATGGGTCCACTTATGTCATTGCACCTTTCTTTCAAACCCTTCACCAACCAAATAATTTTTCTGGAGGTAACTGCGGTTTATGAGAAAGCTATGCCAATTCCAACTAACAGATATTGAATTCAACAGAGTGCAAAGCACTTTCTTTTGCATTACAGCTAAAATCTCAGAACCACCTCTATCTAAAAGACATACAAGCTTTTAACAGCTTTGAGGTGAAACTCATAATAATAACTTTTTTATATAGCATTTTTCATTTCAGGATTGTGCAAAGCACTTTGATGCAATTGCTTTTCAGCCAAGAGAAATCATTATGATTTTGGTGTCCTGCAAAGCACAGACCTGTGGTTCTTCTACAGTACCGAGTAACCCATGGCCACTGTAGTAACCCTAGGAGACCCCCATCAGACAGGTTATATCAGACTTATTTTACAAATAGGGAAATTGTGATATTCAGTTAGCTGGCTGACTCTCAGAACACACAGCAACAAATACAAGGCTCAAAAGAAATTGAGATTAATCTAGGAATTAATTGTTTTGCCAGCTGCAAAATGCCCAGCTATTTTCAGACATGTTTGATGGAGGGAAAACAAGCTTGGGAGCACAGTCCCTTCTTTAAGTCTCAAGGACTTGTATGAACAGAATTAATTGTCCTTAACTGTAATCATAAGAGCAGTGATAGACACTTGTTGTTAATCATTTGGGGGTTTCATTACAGTATTTGGAGGCCATGTGTAGCATCAAGGAGGAGAAAGTTTAGTTTCTCTTCCTCACATGCCATTAACAAGTGGGTGCTGATGAAAGCAAGTCATAGGTGTGCACTGGGGAGAGTTTACCACATTCCTTTGCAACGATAAAATAATGAAATAGTAATAAAAGAGAGGCAAATCAAAGAACAGCGGAAGAAAATGGAGGTTCAAAGTTCTTTATGTTCAATGATAATAAAGGGCAACGTGCTTTTGTGTTCACAATGCCCTGATAGGCAGAGTTGTGTGGATAAGTATGGAGCAATTTACACACAATGTCAGGCACAAAGGAGTTGTCATTTTAAAATACTTTGTATTGGAAATGATAAAATTTTAAGGTTTATTTTCATCTAGAGAGGTGACTTTTTGAGAAGTGCAATATATGCAGTTCAAGATCAGGATTCACAAAACATTTAACAGAAACAGTTTATGGCTAAACTAAGTACAGTTACTGTATTGTTCATAAGTGATAGGAAAAAATCACATTAACATCAATTCAGGTTCCATTTAAGTGTTTAGACTCCATTTTAGAGGCTCTCACCAATATATATATAAAATATGGATAATAATCCCAACTCCACAAATTCTTCTTGTAAGGATTCTCTTACCAGGTTCCCAACAGCCTTTCTAAAAGTGTTCACAGAGACATTTTTTGTGACTTTTCTTTTTGTCTGCTTTTCTTTGTCAAAGTTTATTTTTGCTGTTGCCACTTTATCAAACCAGGGAATTCAAAATACCTGAATCTAAAGAAAAGCTCAGGGTTTCTAAGGAACATGATTCCCTACAGAAAAGTTTCCACTGTTTTGAGGGAGCTGAAGTTTTATTTGGTTTTGGTGGGTTTTTTGCGTTTGTTTGTTGGGTTTTTTTAAATCAGTACCAAAGTGACCCACTTAATTAAGCAGGAAAATAATTTGTCTATCTAGATAAATTTAAATTTCTGAGAAGGCTCTTGCTCTGTTCATTATGCTTTAAGTCACGTCCTGGGTAATGACAGAAAGACTCATCCTGTTAAAGAATGGCTGTTCAGTGTAGCTCTAAGTAGATGAAAGGAGCGTTCATACAGTGTCACATTGTTGTTATCTGGTTTCTCATGATTCCTGAAGAGACAGACTTTTCCGGCTTTGCTGAAAAAATAACAAACAAGGAAGCAAAACGAGGAAATAAAATTACCTGCTTCTTCACCTTGCACACTTAGAGCCATTTGAGGTCAGTTTGCTCTCTTTTATTGTGGTGATATACATTGCAGCACACTCCACCACAGATATCTGCTAGGACTTTTTTTCACCTGAGCAGTAGAATTAATTAATAACTGTCTTGTTACATTACTGACATTTTTTCCAAGCTGATTCTGTGCTACCATTCAAGTCCCACATCATTGATTTTTAAGCACAAAGAGGTTCCTGATTTCCCATGGATTCAATGATGTTAGGAAACTGTCATTTATTCTGATTTGTTTTTCAGCATTTAGGTGTTCAAATTTTGCTTACTTAGTACTGTATTGATTTTAGCTGCTAAGTGACCTATGATTATGGGCTTAAGTTCTAGCATTTGAATGTAGATGGAAAAGGGGGAATGATTCTCTTTGTATCTAGTTTCTTTTTTCCTCTAATGGCTAGGAAGCAATGAAAATTTAAGATAAGCTGTGCTAGTGTGAGTTCAGGGGCAAAATGTTGGCTTTCAAGCATTCAGCTCATTTCTGAGCATGAGAAGCAACATAGCAACATGACTTTGAACTACTGAAGCTTTTCATCTAGAATCTGCTTTCATCACTTTTACTCTCAGAAACCAAGATACACACTAAAAAAAGTGAAGGCTTTAATTTCAGCCCCACAGAAACACCACGCTGGAAAGAGTTTTCTCCAGGAAACATGGTAAATTGTACACTGAGCATCTGAAAGGAAGCAAATAATTTGAGGTGTGCCTTTATGGTTTACTATGGTTATCAAATGACAACTATAACGAAGCGAAGCAGGGGCAGAGAACAACTCTCTATGCAGCTGGAGAAGCTATCAATAATGTGTTGTGGGATCCATCAAAATAGATGGCTTTACGCAGTGTCTTTGGTAATCTAAACGGGAAGAAAATCTACCACAGACAGCAAACCTGAAGAACACAGATAAATTTGGCATCCTGCAGAAAAACACAGAATTGTTGTTATGTGGTGTGCCTGAGGCCATCGATTGGTCTGCAGCGTGCTGCAAATGCTGCAGTTAGGTTTTCATTAACAACTCTTGTCCAGTCTCTTCAGTATCACACAGCAGTTGGCAGGTAGGTCACCTAGCTCTAAATCTTGCCCTGCCGAGTTGTTCACGTTCTCTTCCTTGCTTTTACTCCTGCTACCGGTAAAAAGCTATTCCTGCCTTATAAAATTACATGACATTTCTCAAAAATGTACTGATCCACAACCTTCCTAAGGTTTCTCTGGAAACTGGAATATGAAATCTAACCCAGGGTACCAAAGATTTTGCTTGTAAGGAAACTGAGGTTACAGATGGGTTATCAAGGCATGTTGGAGAAGTAAACTGTTTACTGTGCTCCTCAGTCCTCAGCTTTGATCTGTCTTCCAGAGCATTCTGGTAGTCTGTTCCAACCAGTATGGAGTATAACGTGTCTGCAGGA
>VZTM01010303.1:225314-245202 GCA_013400555.1 Jacana jacana | reverse complement strand
CTATGCTATTCTCCTAGAATAAAAGAAAAAGCTGCCAAAAGGGAAAAAAAAATCTACTCCATCCTAACTGTCAAGCACTAGGTGTTCACTCTGTAGTCTGGTAAGTGTTGAAATAATGAAAGAGAAAGTGTTGTCCTCTTTCCAGTACTATTTCCAGAACAGAATGGGGAAATGAAGGCTATCCCAGGCTTTAGGTTGAGCAGGAACTGGGAGAGACAACTTCAGTGCACTCCTTTGCTCCAGACTTTCTATTTAGGGNTGCACTCCTTTGCTCCAGACTTCCTATTTAGGGTATTTCTTCCTCATTAGGCCCCAAGTAAATCAGTTTTCCAGCTGTAAAATAAAATAGACACATCTAATTCCCCATTCCATGAAGTGTTGTGAATAGTTGTATTCTGTATCAGCTGCTTAGGAGCAATGATATAGTAATATAAAAGGTTTTCAAAAAATGGTGAGCGTGATGCCTTCAAGAAATGTAATACTGGGTGATAATTTAACCTATCTGAAAACATTCTTTATTGGTTAGATGTTTAAGGGAAGGAATATGTTAAAACTTGAAAGAACAGTAGTTAGATTTTCAATGTAGCTTAACACACTGAAGGACAATAAACGACTTTAAGTCACCAGTATAACATTATCAGAGCAGCCCAAACCACAGATGCTGATCAAACTTTTTAGCAGACTAAAGAATAAAATTGCCCAATTTTAAAAGAAGATTTTCTGAAGCACAATCCTTAAATTTGTCTCAAATTGGTGATTCAAAAACAGGTAGTTCAAGTCATTAGTCCATCTTGAAAATCACGGTCTTCGATTTAGAATGGATCATTGTATTTTGATGAATGTTTTGCATTCAAAGGGTTCTTCATAAACTCTCCTTCAGAAGTAAGGGACATGATAGTTAATGTAAGCAATTTCTACAGCAGAATTCATGGGGATAGGTTTCAGCTTAGATACAAATTCTGGTACAGTTAAAGATCTGAAAAATGAGCACAGAACAGAAGAGCTGGCTCAGTGTTAACCTTGTGCAGTTAAATCAATACTGTAATACAGACCCTCAAGCTGAGACAGCATCACCCTTCCTGATCACCCCTACTTACTGCATGCTGCACTGCATTGTATAAATGCTTCCTTTACCATTACAGGAAAGCATTTAAAAATAGAAATGAGGTGTGGTGATTACCTTGTGGGTGGTGTTTGGAAAGGGTGGATGTTACAGGCATCAGAGAAAAATGTTTTGTTTTCCTTCCAAATGTGTTGGGTGAGAGACATCTTGCATTAGTTATGCAAGCTGTATTCTGACACTATACTGGTAAAACTCTCACTTTTGCAAACCCCTGGCAAGTTTAAAAGCCCCAAAGTAGGACCAGGCCCGCATACTTGATGCAGAATGCAACGGACTGCCTTCTGGCTCTGGGATCCCAGAATTCCTCCAGCCAAGTTGTACAAATCATCCTGTGGTTATTTAACTGGGGTTCAGTTACTGATCAAACAGAATCATGAGGTAGACTCAAAGTATGTTTTATCTAGTTAAAGCTAATAACTTGAAAAAAACAAAACAAACAACAACAAAAAAAAATCAAAAAACCTGCATTTCATTTTCATTTTCCACTTTTGAAAGCCATGTTTCTCTGATGAATGTTTAAATTAGGCAATTTGTTCCTGTTTAGAAAGTGTCAAAAATATTCTGATACTTCCAGGATGTTTTTCTTATGAATAATTGGGAGAGAGGAAGAATTCTCTATAAAAGAGATTTTATTTAATAAATCATCCATCTTAAAGCTGGGCCTGCTGCTATTAAATTTTAAATAAATGCTTGCATGTGCTCAGTCCAGTCCTTGTGTAAGTGTAAATCTTTAAATCAGCTGACGATTAAGTGCTGCTAAAATTCAATCTCTTCATCTGCCTTAAATTGTTGATAAACTTTGAATTGCTGCTGAATCATAATTGTGTCAAATATTGCCATCCACAACAGTAGGCAATTGTCACCCACGTTGCTTCACCAATTCTAAAAATGTACCTGAAAGTTCACCAGAATTATTTAACAATTATACGTCTACAACACCTTTACTAAGGCAAAGTCAGTCCATTCTGGTGTTCCTGCGGCATTTACCTATCTACAAGTGGCCCTGCATTCCAAAACTACCTCCCATTTACTCTCTTCATACTAGTTAGGCTTAATAGACCTGTTCTGCTCTCTAGACATTGTCATTCCACTTTAGACTTGACTCCTGTATATAACGCTAATGAAGCAGGTGCAGCTCCTTATTTTGTGCACTTACAGTTTACATACTGGAGCAACAGAACAATATGGGTTTGTGCTCACAAAATAGCTTTGCCACTGTGTAGTTGGCAGGGTCCTCCTGGCTCCCACCGGATGCCTTAGCTAATTGTGAGTCCTGTTGCAGGGGGAGCTCTAGCTCTCAGTCAGTATATTACATTAGTTAACAAGCACACCGTGCAGTGGCTCATATTTGCCCTCTGTTCATTTTCCTTCAGAGCAAAGAGCGGGTTTGGGAGTGAGGGTACTCAGATGGTAGCGCTGTCAGAGACTTAGTCAAAAAAGAATGATACCGCTCAAAGTCAGTGTGGAACAAACGAAAAAAGAAGTCATGTTTGCACCATACAGTCGTGAAAATAAAGATTAATGAGTGTGGTTGTTTGCTGGCATGTGGCCACTGTAATTACTGCCCCACATGCACATGGTGTCAGGCCAGCTACATACAGACTGCATGTACACACACTGTCTCCTGTGTCCCTCTCCTCCTGCCTCATCCCAGGAGAGAAATCTCCTCCTCCATGTTCCTCTTCAGAGATGTCACCACAGCTGGTGGAGGAGGCAGCGGAGTTCATCGTGCTGCTCATGATACTGTGTTCAAGAGCAGCTGATAGTCTGAGCTTACTTGCACTGTAAAACACAGCAAGACCTCATGGCTTTGCATCTCCATAGTAGCCTGGGGGTAAGGATGCTCCAAAGCCATGGCTTCCATCTTGAGAATTACTTTAAAATCTTTGGGATTTCTTAAAGAAGGAAATAAAAGGAAAAAACCCCTGTGAGATTTGCTCCTCATTTATTGAGAGTCAATATAGAGTCTTTGAAATCAGAAGGGTTGATCCATAGTTTGTAGCAGCTTTATAACTAGCTTAAATTCTGGTTCTTGTTAACCACTTAAGTGACCTGTGTCTTACACACTGGGAATATGTCTTATTCGTTTGCCTTTGTACTTCTCCATACCTTAAGAAGCAGGGAGTTTTTGCAGAAACATATAAAATGTCTCCCTTGTGGTGGTTCCAATGAGTCTGATCCAAACTGTAAGCACTTTTTCAACACCTGGGTTTGGATTATTTATTCAGTAACATGCAACGTATGTATACACACATACACACTATATACATACTGAATATGAGGCATTGACTAGTCCTCCACAAATCACATCCATCCTCCAGACTTCTTAGTCACAATAAAAGCTGCGAGCTGTATTGTAACAGATGCATAGAAAGCTTTCAAAGTAGTTTCCTTTCAACTGAGTGATTTGAGATTTTAGATTTTCCATATCAAAAGCAAAAGATTCTGAAGTTAATTTAATAATGTAGAATTGTATATGAGAGATAAGGTGTTGAATATATCTACTTCATTGAAGAACCTGTATTTATTACTTTCTAATTTATTTCCTCTGAAATAAGAATCTGGTGAGAAGGGCAGCACAAAGTGGACACTGAGCAATAGGACTTGGAGGACTTGGCTTGTTGTCTTTGATGGTTCCAGAAGTATATGCTTGCATTTCAACATGAATAGATAAAAGATATTCTGCACTGTCTCTTTTTCAAGAGGTCCAATAAAACATCTGTGGCTCAGGGCACTTATGAGGATATGACTGGAGTCTGAATGTATTTTATACCACAAAGAGAAGACAAGGCTCCTTGCATTTGGGGAATTGATGACACAGTAATAAGCCAGGCTTTGCTTTCAGATGCAGCAAAATATCATGGCTAGTCCCATATATGTTTTATTACTTAACATACTCATACAGGCTCTTCAGTTGAGTGACAAAGTGCCGTACAGCTACACATCACGCGTGGTCTCTGCTTGTGTCTCAGCAGCCAGATAAAAACTCCATGACACCACAATGCAAAAATCCTAAAAGAATGAGCAAGTTCTGAATGAACTCTCATTGAAAACCATGATATTCAAATCCATCAGTTCCGAAATGCATTTCAGTCGCTTCTGCTGCTCCCAATTCATCTCTCCAGAGACTATCAGCCTTATTTTAAAAACCATTGTACCACACATTTGGGTGCTTTTAGTCATTCTGCTAAGACTAAGTTTGGTTCAATTTTCTTCTCAGCTCTCCTACAGCATTTTTCAAATGACAAAGTGCAGAAAGAGACTTAGTTTTCTATCTAAGTTTAATAACTATCAGTTAGATTTAAAAGCTATCTGACCAAAATAGCAAGAATCGATAAAGGAACGATTAATCATTTATTTTAGTGATACTGTAGCTGCAATAACTCTTATTTTATTGATACCTTTCACATCATTTCTTTTGATGTGACATGTTTCATTCACTAGAGTAATGAAAAATCGTCAGCTGTGCATTATTCTTGCCAAGGCTGCTTGTAGTCGGCTTATTAAACTGGACTAAGAGAATAAATGACAGAAAATTTTCCATCATAATTCCATGATCCCTTAATTACCTCAAACTTCAGCTTCTTTACTTTCTTCCCCAGAAGTGGAATGTAAAAGTTGATCTTAGAGTGTAGTGGTCATTACTTAAACTCTCTCTGTTTCACACAAATAATACACATTCAACCAGTTCATCATTTTTTTTCAAATCCTTTTTGTACCAAAGTATTATTTACTTTTAATCATGTAAATAAAAAAGGTATTTATCACCTTGTTTTGTGTAATACATGCATTAATATAAATGAAATACAATATAATGAAAACTCTTGTTAAAATTAAGTTCAATTGTAAAAGTCATAAAAAATGCTAAAATGGAGTAAATGTGAAGAAGTACATGGTCAAACAGTAAAATTACAAGGAGATGTGTATTTTATCTAAGCAGTCTAAAATAAAAGGCTTGAGAGAGTTAACAGCAGTATTCTAAAGATTTGTGGCTATTTTGAAGTGTTAGAGAGTTTCCTACTTCCCTACCCTCTCTAAACAAAGTCATGATAGTTTATTCAGGATAACCTTCTTTGTATAAAAGAAAGAAATAAAAGAAAAATAAGCTTGTCCATAAGAAAATGTATGGTTCTTTTTGAAAAAGTCAACATCATCCTGAACTGAGTAGTTGTTACTGGAATTCTGAATCGTTTCAACTGAATTTGAATGGGAATTATGCATTTTTCATTCTGTGTTTTGAAGGTGGGTGTGAAGATCTTCATACTACAGGAGACATTTCCTGCCCAACTTTGCTTATAGGGCAAAGCAGAGTCCATTTTAGAAGCAGAGGAATGTTGGAGGCACATTTAACATGGCAAAGCTAAAGGGCTGAGGTTGGGGTGAGCTGCTGCTGAGAACTTTATAGGAGGTAGCTCAAAGGTTTAATCATCACAGGTGATGCAGGTGTCGTTTTAGGTGCCTTAACATGTACAGTAGTTTCTGAGCATAAAATACAAATATCATGAGCTTGTAGCATTTTATATCTGTGTTGCTCACTTAAAACTAGTAAATGGTAAGTCAGCACTCTAAGAGATGGAATTTGACTTAGGTTACTTGTGGTTTTCATTAAAAGAAAGAAAAGGATACTTGCCCAAGAGAGTTAAAATCATTGCAGATACGAACAGCCAAAACTCTACTGAGGCCATTTGGCTTAGTTAAAACATAAAATAACATAGCCTCCAGGTCTTAGAAAATTTCTGATCTGTGCCTAAACATCTTTACATCCCTATTTAGAATAAAGAATATACAAACAATATGTTCTCTCTTGCTTTCCATCTTAATTAGGCTGGAAAATCTTACCAGGGCCATATGGTGTGTGCACAGTTAGGCATCCCTCAGTTTACTTGACAACAAACAACTGTTACTGTTATGGTTTGTTATGGTGTAAAAATTCAAAGTCCATAAAGGGGCAGGAGATGCCCATTCCTAACCCAGCATGTTAAAATGATGCCAAAATGGACATCTCTGAAAACTGTTCTGTATTTCTTAGGACTTTTTTCTCTCTGCAAAGGCCCCTGTTTGAAGTGAGAGAGAAGCATTTCTTCCTTTTATTCAGTGCCTGGCAAATGCCACGACAAAGAGTGTATTAAACATCTAAAGATGGTGAGAATCCAAGGTGTAACCCAGCTGTGTGCAAAAGGCTCAGCCTGAGGCCCAAGTTTCAATAGTGCACAAGTGGTGCCAATATTTTCTGCTCTGGCCTTTGTTTTATCCTTCATGAGAAGTATACTCTGTAATTTCAGGCAGAAAGTAAACACCAGTATTTTTTTCATTGTCTTTTTAAGCATATATTCAGCTAATTTTACAATATAAAGGGGAAGTGAAAAAGATCCCAGCACTTTAAGTTTATGATCAGTAAATATTTTGGAAAGAAAAGAGCTTGCAGTCTGAGTAAATAGAGTGTTACTGAAAAATAATTAGCTTGCTTTGCCCTCAAGGACTTTGCTATTAAAACTTTTCCAATCTACCCTGCTCTTGGTGTTCTGCTGCTGACATCAGACAGACATTGTGCAGTTAGTTACCTAGGCTGTGTCATAGATATATGTGTCCCAGAAGAAGCTAACCACACAAAAGGAGTTTAGCAAAACCAGCAAGCCATTTATAACGCGTCTCCAAATACCTGCTCGCTTTTGCAATACAATTCCAAGAACAATTGCCACAGCTTCCAGAATGCTGCACAGCCTGCTTCTGGTTTGAATGGTGAAGAAGGTGGCTGGCTCTTTTACCGTTACTGATGTAAAATTAAAGCATACTTGCAACAGGACTTTTAAAATTACTTTTAAAGCAGTGGGATTTCAGTGCTTTATATTTGTATATATTTATTACCATTTTAAAATCTCTGTATCCAAGCCTCATTTAGAATCATAGAATCATATAGGTTGGAAGAGACCCTTGGGATCATCAAGTCCAACCATCAGCCCTACTCTACAAGTTCTCCCCTACACCAGATCCCTCAACACCACATCTAATCTACTCTTAAACACAGTCAGGGAGGGTGACTCCACCACCTCCCTGGGCAGCTGATTCCACTGACTGACCACTCTCTCTGTGAAAAACTTTTTCCTAATGTCCAGCCTAACCCTACCCTGCTGCAGCTTGCAGCCATTCCCTCTTGTTCTGTCACTCATTGCCCGTGAGAAGAGACCAGCACCAACCTCTCTACAATGGCCTTTCAAGCAGTTGTAGAGAGTGATGAGGTCTCCCCTCAGCCTCCTCTTCCTCAAACTAAACAATCCCAACTCCCTCAATGGATCCTCATAAGACTTATTCTTGAGGCCTTTCACCAGTTTCGTATGTGTTGAAACCAGTGATACTGGGCTGATATACACAGATGATGTGTGTCACTAGTCGTGGGAATTTGATGAGAAAACTTTTACATTTGGAAGGTAGCCTTTGGTATTGAATGGATCAGCCTCAGATTTATGGTGCTGTCCTGGGAGGGCTATAGCTCCTTCCTTAACCTTTCCAATTCAGTGTGGTCACTTTATGTCCTGCAATGCTGAAATGCCTGAGTTATCATTGCTTCTCCTGTTTTGTCTGTGCAGCTGCTGCTTCAAAACCTGCAAAGGGTTTTCTTTTTCTCTCTTGCCTTGTCATTTTCTCCATGAAAATGACTCCATGCTTATTTTAATTCAGAATGGTCAGACATCTCCTCGATAAGAAATGGATTCAAGGTGGGATTTCACAAGACACTGCAGCTGTGCTCTGACACTGAATGCAACCAGTTCGACTCAGTGAATCAGTAGAAAAGTAATCTAGGAAAACAAGGGGTTGGTTTTCTTTCAGGTTAGTGAATTTCAGATATTTGTCAGAGAGTTGCAAAGGAGTGAGAAGGGCTCACACCTTGTAAGCATTGACCCTTTAAGGAGCAATGACTCATTTAGCTGGTCAGCTGGAAGTATCTTCCCCGCCTTGAGTTTTTATCATGGTTTAACCCCAGCCAGCACCTAAGCACCACACAGCCTTTTGCTCATCCTCCCTCTGGTGGGATGGGGGAGAGAATCAGAAGGGTAAAAGTGAGAAAAGAAAACCCTTGTGGGCTTTGATAAAGACAGTTTAATAGGTCAGGAAAAAGCCATGCACACAAGCAAAGCAAAACAAGGAATTCATTCATTGTTTCCCATGGGCAGGCAAGTGTTCAGCCATCTCCAGGAAAGCAGAGTTCCATCACTTGTAATAGGTACTTGGGAAGATATAAACACCATCCCTACAAAAATCCCCTCCTTCCTTCTTCTTCCCCCAGCTTTTATAGATGAACCTAGTGACATATGGTATGGGATATCCCTCTGGTCAGCTGGAGGCAGCTGTCCCAGCTGTGTCTCCTCCCAACTTCTTGTGCACCCCCCTACTTGCTGGCAGGGCATTGTGAGGAGCAGAAAAGACCTTGACTATTTAGCAGTAACCAAAACCATCAGTGTGCTATCAGCACCATTCTCATCCCAAATACAAAACATAGCACTACACCAGATGCTAGGAAGAAAGTCGACTGTATCCCAGATGAAACCATAGCAGTTTTAAAGAGTAAAGTTAAATCTATCCAAATTCCTTGAAAGGCACTGAAGAGAAGACTAGCTATAAACAGTTAGAATGAAGGAGTTTCTGTCCTTTACTTCATACCACTCCCCTTGACTTGTCCTGTGGAGTGGATCATGAATGTTCATATGGGTACAGTCCTTATTTGAGGGAGTGGTACTCAAACCGCTGTTGCAGAATCAGATGGCTAATGGTATGAAAATGACAGTCATGATAAGAGGGACTACGGCAGTCAAAAATTAATGGATGACTGTGACCTTTCTGCATGGATGAAAAGCATCTCTGTGCCCTTTACAGTTGAATTCTGTAGCTGCTACAAGGAGATCTTGACAATTGCTTTCTGCTCTGACTTTATGCAATGCCTAGTGTAAGAGTACTGATGCTGCCTGTTTCTGGATCAGTTACTGCAAATAGCACAGTGATAAATCCCTTTAAATATATTGGTCTAAATTATCTCTTGACCTTCAGCTGTGTCCTATGAGCATCAGGCTATGAATCTCTACAGTGTGGCTTTCTCACTGTTTACATCAATATCCAAGACGTGCAAAGAGGCAGAAGGAGGTACAGATGTAACAGAAGAGTAATGAAAGAAAAAGGCAGGGTTATAGTATTACATGTTGCTTTTAAAGTAATCTTAATGAGTCCTGATGTCAATGTTACAGTGAAGGGGAGAACAGTCAACCAGTCTTAACCAAAAAGAACCCCCCCCCAACAATTAGAAGAGGTAAAAAAAGAGAGAATTTTGAGATTTTAGATGTAATCACTTTAATGTCTGTAGGTACTTTGTAGATTCTTAAACCTTTAAAACTTTCCTATGATCCTCTCCTTCATTAATTAAGCTAATTACAAAGAGGAGTACAGACAAGATTATGCAAGCTAGACTTTGATTGCTGTATTGTGCTCAGAAATGATTGATTTTCTTGAGGGGAGTACTAGTGACGGAGGAATATTTCCCAGAACTGTATATGAACCAAACAAGGCTAGAAAAAGAATCCATATTTTTTTATTATTCCATTCATGCATGGAAACTGTGAGGCATCTTCCACTAAATGAAGCACAGAAAGAAAAAACAACTCCAGAGTGATGAAGAGCCACGCTGGTTTTTATTAGTCTGTGACTTGAGACAATGGATGACATTAGTGTTTATTTCCTTTTAAGTCAAGTTGTTTTGCAAAATTTTGGTGGGCCATAACTAATAACATCATACAGGAACTCTATAACTAACCTCAGCATTTATTTCTCTGCCTGTTACTCTGTACTGTGCTGGCTTCCTCTTAGCATTTGTGTAAGCACTTTTGTGTTCATTATAATGTTAGTCATGTGCTGCCAGGATTTCAGTAAGTACCTCCCGCAAAAATGCTCCTATGTGCTGTATAACAAAAGCTGCATCCTTCTGGTGCAAGAAAAAGGAGGGAGAATGGAAGGAAACAAAATTTGGGCTTTTTTCCCTTTTCTTACCAGGGGAAAAACATGATGATTTGTGGTATAAGCTGTTTAGTATAGGTAACTATAGGGAAATAGTGTGGGTTTGAACATGGTATTTTGCCAGAATTTGCAAGACTACAGTCCTAAAAGTGTAACACTTGGTAACTTAAACCCAGCAGAATATAGACTAATATGGCTATATAACTAAGATATTTTAATATGTACAGTGAAAACTATTATTACTGCACATAATGAAGGGCCAGAGCATCCTTAGCTTATACACATCTTTTAATGAGTCCATTCTGCCTTAATGAGAAAAAGAGAGAGCTGGCAGCACTGTTCTAAGTTAATGGGTATCCCTAGGGTCAAAAATAATTGGACTTGAGGGAAAAAAATATATGCAAATCCAATACCTTATTTGGAGGCTTGTAGGTGGGCCCAAGTTCAAGATTTCTCATTTAGATTAACTAGCCTGGGACTGTTATTTTCCTATACTCAGTGATATTCACTTCAAAAGAACCATGATGAGCTAGAGAGAGCTCACCTGAAATTATACTGTTACAGGAAAGCTGTTCACTTTGTCAATAATTTGTAAAATAACATGTCAGTTAATAAGAAGTGGACAAAATTCTTGTTACTGCCCATTCTGGAGATGCCTCTTAGATTAGTTGAATTCTGTCTTTTCTCAAGAAAAACTGGCTGATTGAGTGTTACACAGTTTCAGGTCTTATTTGCAGTTGAGTATTACACAGAGAGACAGAGGGACTCCTCTGTCAATGTCTCTGTCTAATAATAAAGTTATTTCCCAACTTTTATTTTTATTGGCCATATAGACATTGCCAAGACTGAAATAAAAGAAAAACAGCACTCAGAATTTCTACAAAAACATCCTGTCTCAGAGGTCCACTGGTAAGTGAATAAAACCATCTCTTACATAGCTAATCTTATAGTCCATCTCACTTTATGGCCTACTGCTGCAACCTGGGCTAGCTCCTCTCTTCTAAAGGTCCATCCTACATCTGCACATAGTGTGAAGGTATCACTGTCCCCTCACATGACTGCACCACTGGTCAGGTGGAGTGTACTTTCTCCACATGAAGTTAACGTGTAGATAATACATGGCAGAGGATACCCATAGCTTGATTAGCTGATGGATACGTGTCTGGTTACATGACAGAAAAAATGCTCACCATATAGAGCCTGCAAATGCTTCTTGTGAAGAACCCGTGAACTTTGCTGCAGCCAAAGGACTGGTATTTCTTAACATACCACTTCATGATAAGCCAACTAACTATAAAAGCAGCAATGTCTAATGGAAAAAGCCTGAACTAGAGTTTGGAAAAGTCCTAGAGTGACATCCTTTGGGTGACCTTGAAAAAAGGTTTTTCTAGCTTCACTTTACTTCTTGTGCTTTTTTCTCATTTTCCGTTATTGGAGATCACTGCACAACAGGTCTTCAGCATCAAGCAAGCCACTGATATAGTACAAACAGATAACAATAATAATCATCCAAGTAATAATAAACTCCCCTTTTTCCCACTGCCTTCTTTTTTACCCTCCCCTCTTCTCCAGACATACTTTAGAGTAGACAAAAATAAACTGTGAAGGGGGCTTGAAATGTGTTGACTGGCTGTTAATATCTTGTGGTGGTTCTAATTATTGTATCGTTCACATCCTGTATTCTGGTTATTTTCCTTCTCTGCTGAAGTAATTTCAGTAGGAGTGCAATAGTCCCACATAAGCTCCATCAACATTCTTCCTCGACTCTAATATGCTGAGTTTTGTGCCAGAAGAGCTTACCTTTATGCAATCCAATCTCCAAAGTATAATTCTACTTGTAAAAAGTCCTTCAAAAGGACAAAAGCCATGTGAGGTTAAAGGGACTGTTAAAAAACAGTGGATCAGCCTCAACTTCCGTGTTGCAGTGAAAAATCTTGGCTTAATTCATTAAAAAAATGTATAAAATAGCAAGAAACCAGGAACCTGTGAGAAGGCATCTTTTGTCTAGGGTCAAAATATCATCCTTTGTCTTTGGCTTCAGTCTATTAAGAGAGAGGACTATTATGTTTCTGTGTTTTCTTTTGCTCTTTGTCTGGATACGTTCTTCTCTCCTGCCTTCAAAGTTATGTGTGGGCAGAATTTTTTTGGCCGGGGCACCCTGTGTCCAGGTTGTTTTCAGCCTCCTCAAGGGCTGGTCCTGGAATCTGTTCCTGAACAAAGAGCCCAACAAAGGGCTGAGCTAATGGAACTGTGGCACTAATGGAACTAGCAGGGAACTAGCAAGGGACATCAGCAGGGTCTGGAAAAACTCGGTGAGTGTTGGTGGGCACAGGGCAGAAGTGGAGAGAAGCTCACAGAGGGGCTGTGCAGGTGGTAGAAAACTTGGGAAGATGAGTTGAGGCTGTTGGAGGTGGGGATCCAGTTTAGGAGGAGCTTTGGGGGAAGGAGAAAGTGCAAAGGGCTGAGGTCAGAGGAACTGAGGGTCTCAGGACCCAGGGAGGTGCATGAGGGAGGGTGGATGATATGTGAGGTGAATTGGGAGTCCACGCTGAATAGCTGCCAGACACAACAAGGAGAGGACACCTCTGTGCAGAGGGGATCAGCAAGTCTGGAAAGGCAGGCTGGCAGCATGAGGAGCAAAGGGGCCTGTGTATCAGAAGGACCAACGTGAACTCTTCTAACTGGCACCTGTGGAGGGCAATGTGACCGTGAGAACTTCCACATGACCTTGCACAGCTCCTTTTCATTCTCCCCATCTCAGCAGCACCATCACTTATGTTTTATGGAGCAATATGGGCCTTTTATAGGTAAATAAATAATGGGAAAGGATGAGGTCTATTTAGTTTGGTCCATACCGTAGTTTAGGATGTTTGATACCCTGACTTGGACAGCCATTGACGTCATCTTGCTGGCTGGAGGTAAAGAAACTTGTTTGTATGATGAAAACGGAGCTGCTGACCTATAACCTTTAATGAATCTTGCAGGCATTTGGAGCCAATTCAGATGTCCATTTCTATGAGATAAACCCCTGGCACTAATGACTAAGGTCTGTAATTTATTCACCAAAATGCCCTAACTCCCTCTTCCCTCTTGCTTTGTGACGTCTTCGTGCTGAGGCTTCAGGCTTTGGGATTTTTTATACATATTTTTTTTTCAGATTTGATAATCCTATTTAACCCTACTGCAAATAGGACCCCAGGGAGAGGTTTTCAGTTACACACAATTAGTTTTATAAGCAGCATTATTAAACCATCCATTAGCTGGGGTTTTTTAAAACTCATTTATTAATGGCAATAGAGGCTTTTGTATGAAGAATAGAGGGTGGCATTATATGAAATGGTTTCAGGCTCTAATAATAACATTTCCTACTTGTGAATAGAATTTAGAAACGAGCTTTTTCATGTGAGATTTCACTTAAAATCTGACACTTCTTTCCACGCCCCCCCCCTTCTTTGTCACCTCTGTGTTTTTTCCCGTGATGCATGAAGTGGGGCTATGCTGGATGCTGAGAGAGAAGAAAAGTCATGAGGCAGGGCTGTCGCTGAGAAAGTCTGGCTCAGTTACCAGAAGCTTGAGATAGTGCTCTCCCACCAGCAACCCCATGGCCAGAAGCAGCCAGTTGGAGGAGCATGGCTTAGTCCAAACAGCTGCTCTTGGCCCTTGAGGCTGTGGAACAGGAGAGGGGACATGGTTGTTATCAAATAAATGGTCAAGTTATCACCACAGCTCGGGGCAGAAGGGAGATGGGGTGCTAGAAAGGAGCCCATGGGAATGTGTGAGGACTGTGCCAGTCTCATGTTTATAAGAGCACTGGGAGGGTCAGGGTGAAAGAAGGCACCCGCCTGCTCCAGCCCCACAGTCTCCAGGGGAGAGGGCAAGAAAAAGAGCAAGTGTGGGAATATTTCTCCCTGCTGCATTTTCAGTATCCGACTCAGTGTTATACAAAGCTGGTGCCTGTACCCAAACCACCGCACCCACAAGGTACATTTTTCCGCAAATTTGACTAATTGCCTTTCGCACCCATTTACGCTTTTTGTCTTCAACAATATCCCTTAACAACGCACTCCCTGGTTCCTCGCTGTGTGAAAAGGTACTTTCACTTATTTTTAAACCCATCGCTCGATAACTTCATTGTAATGAGACATACTGAGCAGTCATTGCTTATTCACTTCCTCCCTGTCAGTCCTGATTCCTTTTGTTCTTGGGGTATTGTATTTGACAAGGCTGTATTTAGATCTTGTTCTGAATTTACCACAAACGTAATGTTTAAAGCTCTGAAGTTGTAGAGCGGAGCTGAATGCACTTCGTCTTTGTCTGCTCTCTCGGGGCTATTGTGCTGCCACTCCTATTCCTGGCAGACCAGTTCATTTACATTTTAAAACTTGGGATTTAGAAGGGGTGTGTAAATGGACCTTCCAAATGGTAATAGTCATTCCTGCTACTTAGTTTTAAATTAAAATCCTGATTATAAACTTAGGATGGAAGATATAGGTATTGAAAGTATTGCAAGTAACAATTTCGTTTGAGAAAACTGAAGTAAATATTCAATTAGATCCAATCAGCAGTATAATTTCTTTCTACAGAAGGTCCAGAAGCTTGTGTTAGTTTTGACTGACCTTTTTTAAACAAAGATTCACCTTTTCAAAATTACTTTCATGATTCTGCAATAAAAAAAGAGAAAATTCGAGTGCGTATTCTTGTGAGGAGGCCTGGCTTCCCCAAAAAGCTCCTCTTTTCGATTGCAAGTTCATTCTGTTTTAGGAAAAAAACATAAGCAAATTCCTTCTGTTTTTGAACATGTCACAGTTTACTGCCAGCCAGCAGCTAAGCACCACACAGTCTCTCACTCCCACCCTTTCCCCGGTGGGATGGGAGAGAGAATCAGCAGGATAAAGGGGAGAAAATTCATGGGGTCAGATAAAGACAGTTCCGTAGGTAAAGCAAAAGCCACGCATGCAAGCAAAGCAAAACAGGGAATTTGTTCACCACTTCCCATGGGCAGGCAGGTGTTCAGCCATCTCCAGGAGCACAGGGCTCCATCATGAGGAACAGTTACTTGGGAAGATAAATGCCATAACTCTGAACATTCCCCCTTTTTCTTTCTTCCCCCAGCTTTTATGGCTGAACAAGGTGACATAGGGGATATCCCTTTGGTCAGCCGGGGTCATGTCTCCCAGCTGTGTCCCCTCCCAAATTCTTGCATACCCCCAGCCTACTTGCTGGTGGGGTGGGACAAGGAGCAGGAAAGGCCTTGATGCTATGTAACATCCCTGTTATTATCAAGTTTCCAGCAGATATCCAAAACATAGACCCATATTAGCCGAAAGAAGAAAATTAAGTCTATCCCAGAAAAAAACAGCACAACACAGTAAAAAGAGCAGACACTCATCTTTTTAACACAGAAAACTTTTAAATAAAGAAAAATGTGCAAAAAGGCTTTGCTCACTTCCCTAGGATTAACAGAACCATGATTTTCCACCCAGTGGCCATTTTCCTCTTCTCTTCTTTGTCTTACAAAAGCAAAATAAAATTGGTGCAAGATTCATGTGAATAACATAATTTTCTTTTATTTTGTTTAAAAATATATACTGTAAGTTAAAAAAAATAGATTATATATATATATACACACATTGGCAACAAATATAAAATGGCACTTTCTGTTCTAAGATTGATCACACATTATTTGAAGCACTACATCCCATACTGTCTCTAGGCATTTATTGACAGCAAAAAAATCAAGAAAAATGGGTATCATCACCCACACTGAACTAAGATTTTCTTTACATATCTACAATTGTTTTAGGACTTCTCCAGAGAAGTTAATGGACTGACGGGTGTCTCACATTAATGTGCAGAATACCATTTGCTATATCCTTTTCCTAGGGCGGGAAAAAAGTCCAACCCCCTTACTCTCCATTGTATTGATCTTTTGTGGGTAATTTTCATAGCTACAACACAAACAGAAGGAAACAGCAAAGCTTTATATTCTTATTTGGTGCAGCTGACCACAGCTGAAGAAGCTATTAGCTGAGGAAAAAACAAGATCACTGGGTTTAGCTGGGAACATGGTATTACCATCTGCAGTTCTAAACAATTGCCTTTATTATTTAGTAGGTCATTGCTAGCCTGATCACTTACTGAGACCAGGGGTACTTTAGGAATAGGTCTTGAGAGTCAACTCAACACAAAAGAGTTGTGTCTGTGGAGCTGCTCAGTATTAGCTTTTCAGGGAGCTTAAGTTTACAGGAAGAATTTGTTAAAATCAGTCATTTCCACAAAAAGAAAAAAGAAAAAAAAAGAAAAAAAAAGAAAAGAAAAAAACCCCACCCAACCAACCAATCAACCAAAAAAAAACCAGAAAAAAAAAACCACTTAAAAGAGACATTTGCCCACCACTCCCTATTTTTATGGCCTCAGTAGGAAGAAGGATGGCTGATGCTTCCTCCCCTTTTCTTCCCTGAACAATTCCACAGCCCTCACCTTGCGGCTTGCTCTTGGCGTCCAATCTGCTGTTTGGAGACTTTCTTGGGGAGTAGCCCCTTACTTATATTTTAAAATAAACTTCCTTTTCCTTTCCTAAACCTCTGCTTTCCAAAAAAAGCAAGTGAAACCTAAGGAACTGAATCCTTCCCCAAACCCAACTGGAGGACTGGAACTTATGTGGGGGAATAATTTACCTTTTCTCTCCTCTCTTGACTGTTCTTAATTCAGAAACGTGTCACTTCACTGTGCCATTACATGGCATGGAGCTGAGATGCCTCTGCACTGTAATAAAAGGAATGGTTTCCAACTTCATTGAAAAAAAAACAGCGTTCCTGACATCTAGATTTTCCTTGCCGCTGGCCCCTGTGGAAGGTGCCTGTCAGGCCTGAGGGAATCGTTTTTCCAGCTATCATGGGTAGATGGAACCGCAAAGCAATAGGTGCACTCACAAGTTTTTCATTTGCTCGTTTGCTTAATAAATGTACCTATTCAGGATTTAGAAGCATGGTGAAAGGGTGGGTTTTTTCTGCCTACACGTACAAAGGGGAAAGGAACTGGCTGACACGGTGCTTTTCCCCAGGCTACACAAAGAAATTGGAAAAATGGAAGCAGAGGGTCATTTAAGGCAAAGACCAGGGGCTGGTATTTTTCCTTGTCTCCTCCCAAGGAGCTGTTAGTCTCATCCCACTTCACAGAAACCCAAGGAGGTATGTGTGCAGGCTCATCAGGCTCATGGGAAAGCTGTTCTCTCTTGACAGGGTGGGAGGAAAGGAGAAAAGGTCAAGAACAGAGTGTGTTTACCAAAGCCATGTGCTCCGAGATGTGGGTTGCTGCTGAGTGCAGCTGCTTCCACTCTCAGCTGGCATTTTGTGGTTTTGAGTACTAGAGAATAAAATATGGGGCTTTAATACCTCTTTTTTTTTTTTTTTTTTTTTAATATATCCAGTGTGGGCTGCTAAAGTAAACAGAATATTGCACGAGTGCACATTTCATTCATATGAGCAGAAGCTTAAAGCAAAAACAGGGAGCGCAATTAGCAACCAAAGCTCGCAGTCAAAGACCCAGGAGTACAGCACAACTGCAGACAGATACAAATTCCCTTTTAAAGAAGTATGCTTGGAGGCCCAGTTGCATAATTTTGCAAGCTAAGGAGAACACTGACTCACTAAGTCAATATTTGCTAAATCCACTGGGCCAAATTCAACTCTCATTCAAGACAGAAACAACTTTGCTGTTGTTTCACAGCAATGGAAGGTCCTGGCCATGAGAAGAACAGGCAGAAGCCTCTGCTCCCCCAACACTTTTCTTCCCAGTCCTCATCACTGACCACATTCTCAGGATGGATTGTCCCTCTGCCTTGAAGGCTTTGGGCAGATTATTCTTCATATTCAGTATAATCACACAGCTAGAAAAGGGTGCTTTTGGCAGCTTTCCTCCCTCTTGACTAGTGGTAATAACAGGAAAACACAGGACCAAACCAAAAAATTACTTTCTTTTTCAATAGGGCATGTAGTAAACACACGGTTACTAAAGGTAAGAAATTATGATGTGCAAAAAAAAAAGGATGGAAGCAGACACCTGTCTTCAGAAGCAGCAGTGAGTTGCTAAGCTGTTGCAGCCAGGTTAGCAAAAGGCTGGGGGGAAAGAAAATTTTTAAAAAATAGGGAAAAATAAACTGGCTTAACAGGGCTTGAAGTAAGGGAGCGTGGCCTTCTGGGCCACAGGAAGATCAGCTGGCGAGAGGACATGGCAAAGCTGAAAGATTCGCTCTGTGATCTCCTCTGGTATTTCAGCTATTAGGAAGCCAAAAAAGTATTTTCTTGCAGTTTTAAGCAGGGAGTAGGTGCATGACTTGTTGCACCACCACAAAATCCTGTTCAAGTCTCCCAGTCTCTGCTATGAGTAGGGGCTAAGATGGAACAAACAGCAGTCTGGGAAATCTACAAAAAAATTCCTGGGAATATGCAGTGGCACACTGTAAGTATTTATTTTAAAGAAATTATTTTTAATATTTATAATTTCAATTTCTCAATTTATCATTTTACCTTTTAAGAAGCCTGTTTTAAAAGGAAGCAGCAGAAAACAGACAGCATCTACTTTATTCTCTTTGGGGGGCTTCATTACCTGCAAGCTGGAAGGAAGAGCTTGTCTCTGCACTGAAGTACAGATAACGAGAATGCTATTTTATATTTTCTCTGCATTTATTTTTAAAACCACACGGGACAAGATATAAAATAGGTGCTAGCACCTGAAACAACAGGGATCTCTGATAATCTGACTCCTTTTTTCTCCACCCTTCCTTGATCAGCAGAAACAATTCCTGTTCTGCGAGCTGAATTCCTCAATCTGTTGCAAATCAGGAGGGTGTCCAAGGAAGCCAGATAACTTCCATGGATGCCAATTCAGTTGGGGAGTGAGCTTTCCTACTACCCAAGAAAGTGCTCGTTCCTCAGCCTCCTCCCTGAGCTATATATGCTTTGGGAAAGCTTAATGAAAGTAGTAAAGAAAGCAGGTTAGAGGAAAGGGGAGGCAAAGAAAAATGTTTACATGAACAGTTTTGTTTTAGAATCACAAAACCTTTCTTAGTAGAGATAACTAAGGCAACAGTGGAAGCACAGGCTACAGACTGAAATGTTACTTCTTCGCGCTGCTCCTGAAAGAATTTGGCTTTTCTTGTCAACTGCAAGTGATGTCAGAACACCAATTTTCTCTTCAACTGGTTGTCACAAGTATTTGCTGATGTTGCTGAAGGAATATTGATCAAAGGTGTTCAAAATGGTTTTAACCTTTTAGATCTCCCACTTAACTGAAAATATATTTAACCTCTTATGTTAAAAATGTAAATAAAGTTGGTTTCCTTTGTAGCTATTATTCAGCCTGTATTTTCTCTATTTATAATAAGCCAACCAGTAATTGAAAGATTTATATAGATAGCACATAAAAAGTGTTCTTTTTAGAGCAAATGACTAATGATAATTAATTGCTCCATAAATAAATTAATCTAAAAAGCACACAACTGTTAACCTTTTTTTTTTTTTTGAGAAAATAATAACCATCACATATAATCTTCTTACAGTAAGGTAGAAGAAAACGACTTACAGAAGCAGGTATGAATTGTCTCCAGCCCTTGTACCCACAAAGCCACTCTTCCCTATTTGCCTATTTATTAGCAACAGAGTAAAAATAAGCAAATGTTCAGAGGGACAATGTAAACCAAAAAGGCTTCCTGAATTTCCACTCAGCAGAATCTAGACAAATTTGCTGGAACGCTGGGAAAAAAAAAAA